>JAOVVB010119387.1:0-26743 GCA_028570985.1 Heterobranchus longifilis
CTGTAAACATTACGCTTTTTTTCTCCATAAAATTGTGACTTTTATTCTCTAAACATTACAACTTTTTTCTCATAATATTGTGACTTTTTTATATTAATATTTTTATTGCATCACAAATAGGACACTGTAGTAAACTGCAGTCAATTTGTAAGGATATTTACAATTATCCCGATAATGGAAATTCACCACGATTAACTTATTGTGAGTATTTTTTATCGCGATCCACAATAAAATCCATTATTGTCCCATGATCCCTAGTCCTGTTCAAAGCTATTATCTTGAATCCAGATATTAAATGTGACTGCAGTTGACATGGAGTGCCAGAACAGTAATAAAAATGAATCAGAAAAGAATAAATCCCACTGTGAGTGGAGTGGACTTCCTCCCTGTTCACATTTGACTTTATCTGTGGGAAACGGCAAATAACAGAAAAACATACACATTTGTCCTCAGAAATAAGATTAGAAAAGAGCAAAATAGCTGTTAGTTGATTATTTTGTCTTGGATACAGACATCAACTGTGTTTAGGAGGTTTAGCACACTATACACTATGAAACTAACAATTATTTGTATTACAGATTAACCTGCCGATTAATCATTCGATTAACCATTTTGTCAAGAAATTGTCCGAAAATTGTGAAAATGTCCATTCTGATTTCCCAGGGGCCCAAGGTGACATATTAAAATGTCTTGTTTTGTCTGATCAATGGTCCAAAAAACAAATATATTCAGATAACAATCCCATAAGACAAAGAAAAGCATCAAGTGCTTACATTTAAGAAAATACTTGACACTTTTGCCTGAAAAATGACTTAATCTAGGGCTGCAACCGTGTTCAGACCAGACGCGAATAAAATAATCTACTCGCTAAATTCGCAAGTTTGGACGCTAGAATATTCTGTTTTTTGTATTCCCGTCGCTCACTGCAGAAGTTCAGATATTTCAACTCACGCGATGAGCGAATTCGCGTCATTGCACCGCCCGACCAGAACTCGCGTCTATTCACGTCTTTACATTGAGTTTATATGTAATTCATTCTCGCAAATTAATTTCGGGCCTGGTGTGTACACACTGTAAAGATTATTTTCATTGCTGATTAATCTGTCGAATATTTTCTCGATTAATTGATCAGTTGTTTTTTCTTTAAAAAAGACTCAAAACGAGTAATCGATTATCAAAATAGTTGGAGATTAATTTAATAGTTGACAACTAATTGATTAATCTTTGTAGCTCTCACTTAAACAATTAATTTCTCAATCGACTAATCAATAATTATTTCAGCTCTAGTATACACACAGGCAAAATGTCTTCTGTGCTTTCTTCCAATGCAATCAGAGATGCATACTGTGTATGTGGAAACACGAAGCCCTGTCTACCTCTAGCCTATGCGGCTTGAATGGCATGTCCTCAAATGGCTGCATTCACACATAGCTCTTTATAGCTGTCCACCTGTGGTGTGATAACCCAACGTGCATTTTAGACACAGCTGTAGCTGGCTAATAACACACAGCCTGCATCCAACCAACTCAGCAACTTGGTTACAGCTAAACAAGCTCTTAATTACAGCCTGCAGAGCTTCCAAACATTTCAGCAGCTCAGGCAGAAAATATGATTAATTAGGAATGCGTCTATTGTAACAACAAGAGAGAAGGTGTGAGAACCCCTGCCTGTCAACAGCGAGCTTGGGCGCTGAAAAATTCATACAGAAAAGGAGGCACTAGGTTTTACTGCTCTATTTTGTTCACAAAATTTAGGGTCTTACAAGCATTCTGTCTCAATTTAGGCAGCATTTTCAAGCCTGACAAGATCACTATGGGAAAGACAAATGGGTTGATTTGTGGAGAATAAACCCCATCTCTCTCTATTTCGGCAATGCACTAGCTTGTCTGTCAAATCCTGTTTCGCAGCGCACAGACAAGAGGAGAACATCTTCTAGCGATTATTAACGGAAACAGCCAGCGAGCTGGAACTTGTTCTACGGTTTCACGGGACTGTTAGCTTGGCCTGAGTGTCAAAACAGTCTGAAAGAACACAATATGAGTCAGACACAACACTACAGCCCTATGACTCAATATTTCCTGGTTGATTGCTCAGTACAATTGAATTACAGAGCATTTTTCATTTGTGAGGCCAATTGTAAAATGAGTTTGTGCATTGTTCTTGAAAAAGTAACTCTGGTGTGTGACATGTTTGGCAGTCCATATCACCTCAGTTTTACAAAAGAAAACATGACAGAGACTAGTGGTCGACCGATATGGGTTTTTCAATGGCCGATGCCGATATTTAGAGAGCAGGCCGGCCAATTGCCGATTTATAATGCTGATGTTGTTTTTGTTTTTTTTAATCTGCAGTATAAAAAAGTATAAAAAACTATTTTAAAATAATAATAACAAATGGGCCAGAAAATTGCTGAACTTAAATGAACTTGTATTTAACACCTATTCAGCCATTACCGACCCCTAACAGAGACTATAGGTAGGGTTGTCCTCGATCAAATAAATTCTTAGTCGACTAACACTCATACGATTTTGTTGATTAATCAATTAGTTGATTTAATCGACAGATCTGTAAAACTGAGCTTCTCCACACAAAAATCATGTAAAAGCACCGCTTCAAATCACGTTTAAATCAAGTTTCTTGGAAATAAGTCATTAAAAATTAAAAAAGCATACAAAAAATTACTAAAGAAATCTTATTCGACTAAGACCAAAACTGCCGAGTAGTCGACTAATCAACTAAGAGGGGGCAGACGTAATTATAGTGTAAAACTCCTACATTTGAAGGGGAGTGTTGAGGAATGAAGAGGTGGTGACGAAAGGAGGAGGAATAGGAAGAGATCCAGTTGCATGTGGATCCCATGTGCCTGATGAGTCCGTCAGAACAAGCATATGAGGGGAGAAAACAGAATCACACCCTGCCCCCCCCCCCACAAGTCTTTGTTATCACCATGCCTCTTTGTGTGTTAGTGGGTGTGTGAGTGAGAGAAACAATGCCGTCCCACAGAGCGCGAGCACTAACGGAGGGAGTGAAAAGGGGGTGCTTGAAAAGAGGAGGCCCGTGTGGCCTTTTCCTCCCAACAGTGTGTGGGAATACCCTCTGGGGCACACAGACACGCCATTCCTTCACCCACAGACATTATAATACACCAGCCGCACAGACGCAATGCAGACGGGTGAGGAGGGTGGGGTGAAGGAGAGTGAACAGAGGAACTTTTCAGACTGAGGAGAGATAAATATGGAGGGGGGGGGAGGTATTGTGAAGGAGATGTGGGCTCACACTTGCCACTGGCCTAACAATACAGACTCCTGTCATTTCTCAAACTCAAACACAATGGTACGAATCCTTACTGTCAAGTCAGAGCAGGGAGAGAAACTAACATCAGCACTGCTTTTGTCTATGTTAGTCCTCACCAGCTACTCTTACAGAAAATCGAACCTTTCAGAGGTCCCTTTAAAAAGCTGTCATCAATTTGCTTATTTAAAAATGTTTTGCTTTATCATCTTCAAACAGACTAGATTTTCAGTAATGCCATCACTGTCCCTCTCTCTATTTAGAGATTGATCATTGTTTATTTGATTGTGTCTATGGTTGTCCTGTCTCTTTTTTGCCCCCTCTCTCTTAGTTATTTATTTTGTTGGGTTGTTTGTTGTTTGTTTTGTCTTTGTTGTGTTATTGTGTCTTGTATTTTTCTGTTTTCCATTTGTTTTGTGAGTGTTTGTTTGGGACCCCCTTGAAAACGAGATGATACTTCTCAAGGGGTGTAGGATAACCCCCTTGAGAAGTATCACATAGATATGCATGCATATCTATATATCAGAAGCCCCTTTACTCTTCCAGAAACTTAGCCAATGTAGTATTTAAAGTGACTGGTGATATTTGTGATTTATCTACTCGCCAATATTAACCAAAAGTTAATTTCAGAGGTTCATGAAAGGAAAAGTTGCAGCTGCCCACAGGCCAAATTGCCAATTAAAAAAAATACGAAGAGGTCTGCTAAAATAAGTCAAATATTATATTATAAAGTCATGACAATAACGTTTTAAAGGCTTATTATAGCACACCTGACTACTACCATATTAAATCACCATCAAAAATTAATTAGTGACTTCCTCTAGGACAATCACGTAGCTAAACAAGCTAATCTGTTTTGCAAGTTACCACACATAAACAACAGTGAAACAAAAACAACAACAACAACAACAACACGGGGCCGTAGGAAAACTAATTTAATGCTTTTCTAGTAACTTTAATGATTATATTACTGACACCTGGGGGATTATTTAAGTTCAAATTCGCCAACTCCAGCGGTGCTAACGTTAAGCTAACTTTACAACAATATTTAATGAGACTTTCAGTTAGCACCATAAGCTTTGTTTTCCTTATGATATCGACAGGCAAACGACACAAAGACTATGTTTACTTACCCAGAATAAAATGTTGAATCCAAATAAGAAGTATTTCACGCAGCAGCTGACTTCGGCTCCTTTAAAGTGATGGTGTTTTCTACTCATTCTTCCAGGGATAGTGGTGGCTAACTGACAAAGCTAACTAGGTAACTAACTACGGTTGGTACTTTAAAAGCTTGGCCAAAGCTGCAGTTCTTGAACTACTGAAGCCAAGGTTAGCTGGCTCCATCCGCCACACAACGGACAGCGTTAAGTAAATCAAACATACGCGGCTAATTATCTTTTCCTCGCTTTGTCCATTAGCTTGCTAGGCCAGCTAGCTCGCAACTTCTATGGTTAGCATTAGCAGCTAACAACAACAAATGCAGGGACATTCATCTGCACTACAGTCGATATATTCAAGTTGCCTGGCGTTAATTTCGCAGCGCACGCCGGGAGATAGGGTTAAAGCTGATGGGCTTTCAGCTAAACGTCTCCTCGATTATCTCTGTCGCCGCATCGTCCCTTGAAATCTTCATCCTTGTTGTTTTGTGCTGTAAAACAAGCCCCTGCTGCTGTCAAACGAGGAAACCACTGCGCTGGCTTTCGCCCTTTTCACCTCAAGAGCGGCCTCTTGTGTCTCAACCACAGACTGTAACGTTATATGGTCTCAATGAGGGGTTTCAAAATGAGGAGACGCCATATCATCCTAATATAACTCCCTTAAATTGGGCACAGAGAAGGTAAACACTATATTTCAGGTCAACAGGGGTCGCAAAGGTTTAGAATTTAATCCATGCAAAATAGAGGGAAAAGGTTAATCAACAGCCTATTTTTCAGTCCATGTTTCACAGACCACGTTGTTGTTAATTTTCCCATCCACACTAAATTAACATTAGTTATATTTAAAGAGCCCCTCTCGTGAAAATTAAGTTATTGTGGGTTTTTTTTATTTGTTACAAGACATATCATGAGTGAAATGAGCGGTCAACACCATGGCTGAGAATTTGTGCCTTGAAACTGCAGTGTGCCAACAACAGTCTCAAAAATCAAGATTCAGATAGACAGGTTTTATGACATCATATTTACCAAGGAACCAATCAAATCACTTTTGTAAATTCACTAGCCTAACTATGGCTACCCCTTTTTTTTACATTTCTTTGTGGGAAAACCATGTTAAACTAAATATTAATCATAGCAGAGTATTTTTTACATACTTTAAAATGTGTGATCTTTCATAATATATTACTACTATTATCTTATGGTGTAATCTGTGCCCAATAATAATTTATTTGGCAACACAAATCCGTAAAAATAAATGAAAAGAAAAGAATTATGGAAGGGAAACTTTGTGAATATGAGTTTCCAAAGCAGTCTACAGCAGCTGACGAAATGCCACCTTATTTGCAGTTCTTTTGCAAGCCTTTTCTCTTTTTGAGTTGATGATCTGTGATGTCTAACACAGAGCTATTTTTTCCTCAACAAAGCAGTTGTGCCAGAATCACATGAGTTGTAATCATGAGATGTAATAATCGAGCATCCAGGTTAGTATAGAAGTCTGTGGACTGAAAATGAAAGGTTATGGCAAATTAATGTAGACACTGACACTGGGAGAGTAGGACTGACAGACATTTGACTTGTCATAGCAGGAAAAGCAAATGTGTTAATAGTAGCATTAACCATGACTGCATTTAATTATCCCCTGCTCATATGACATGTTAAAATGTCTGCAGTGAAAAATCTCTGATCGGAATGACATTTATTTTTACTTGCATGTACTCAATCAGTTCAAACAGTGTTCCCTCATTTGAACTTCTGTCTGGAGTCCTACAGATGGCAGTCTATGAACCTGTGATAAATCTGGCTTTGGTTTTCTTTTCACCCTGAGGACTTGCTGTAAGGGACATTTCAGTCCCCTGACTATCACCTCGAATATGTAGTTTGAACGTATGTACAATGAAGCATGATGCAAGACTGTAAAACCAAAGAAATATGTCTACAAATGCTGTGGGTGATCCTCTACGTCAGCACTTAACTTTTGAGCCTATTCAAAGGGTCGTCATTGTGTTATAATGTAATTACAAGAAGAAGTTTGTATTAGCTCTTTGTTCATTTGACTGAAAAAAGGGCAATTATATCATCTCATTCTATAACTGCGTCAAAATATATTAACTCAACTATCAGTTTAAATGGAGAGGCTGTTGAAGTGCATTAAGGGGTTATGTAAGGACCAGATGAAATATGAATCCTTGTTTAAATGGCACTGTGCAGGATTACTGCAGTCATAAATGTGCCACATAGTTTTACTTTAATTACCCCAAGAGCACAATAAGGGTACATTAATTAAATAATCAAGAGACTAATTGAGCAGTATATGAATTGATCCCATGACTTATCCACATACTGTATATTTAAAAAGGGAAAATTACTACTCCTGTTTAATTGTTTTCAATTATACCACTATATTCAGTGCAGGGTGTTATTAAGTATAATAATAATACAAGAGACATTATTTAATTGGTGTGCCATCACTTTTTTATTTTTGCATTCATTTTTCAGACATCATACAGTTATGAAATGAGAGAAAAAAATGAGCTGTATTGAAGAAGAAAAAATGCTGGCATGCAATCACGAAAGAAATCTGTTTGCAAAACTCGAAAATGCAATTATAATTCTCTGTGTTTGAGGATGTCAGCAGTGTTTGGTTTGTGCAGAGGTGACCCGCAGGTTGAAACCAATCCATGACAGTAATCCTGCTGAAGGAGCCAGGTCACCGTGTAGCAGGTGTCCCTGTCACTCAAAGGACACACAGAAGTAAATATTTAGAAATGTGCTGATGCTTTTGGCCTGCATGTCAGGGAGTGAAGGAATGATCTGTTGTGTGTGTGTGTGTGTGTGTGTGTGTGTGTGTGTGTGTGCGTGTGCGTGTGCGTGCTGGTACAGGGCACGATGGGAATGGTGTAAACAGAAAGCCAGATGTGGTTTGAAGGCAGCCGTCAGGTTAATTGCCACCATCATGTCAACATATTGAGTTGTGCAGGAATGTTCTACAGTAGGATATGTATTTACTGGCTTCGTTGTGAAGGACACCTGTTTGAGCAAATCAAGTTTTAAACTTAACCATTGAAATGGAATGAACAGAAGTGCAAATATAAAAAGAAACTTCAGAAGTTAAAGAGAATGTACATTAGAGTTATGCATGTATTTTAAATACAATCCATTCCTCTCATCCTTTTCTCACAAACACTTAATATTTCACAACATACAACATTCTTCTAACCCTTTTTAACAACGTTTTGTTGTATACCTTCTCTGACATACGCTCCTAAACCTCATCCAAACAGGCACAACATATGTTAATCTGTTCCTCATGAAAGACATTACAGGTGGTCAGCAAGAGCGACAAAACATCCATCTCCAATATGAATATTACAATCAATATGCCATTACATTTGCATGTTGACAGCTGATATTTGTTCGTCATCAATGTTTTAAATGTTAGCCAAAAAAAAAACCTTTGAAATCTTTTCTCCTGAATCATGGAAACAGTGTTTGATTGAACAGGTGCCCCATCGAACCTCCACATAACTCTTCATCTCCTCGTCATTCTCCGTCAATCAGTCTGATGTAAAGCTTACATTCGTTTTAGCAAATGCAGTACATAAAGCAACATATAACATACATAACATACGCTGTGTTAAATTGATTATTGCACTGCGATAATTATGCCTATGATTTATTTCCCATTGATTAAAATGGATAATAAACTGTGATGAATATTGTGACCCCGTATGATAATGTGAATAGCATGTGTCCCACCTACCGCTGTGCTTTTGTCATGGAAAAAAGATGGAAACTCATTTTGAGCCTAAATCAACATTCACTGTATAGTTAAATGTGATCCTTTACTATGAGAATGCCTTAACCAAAGTGTACAGTCCAATGAGCTATATATTTACACTATTTGTGTCCCTTCTATGCCTCAACATTTCTCAAAGTCTCTTCCCATTTTGACTTGCGTCAGACCAGCAAACATAATGATAATTCATTAATAACATTAAAAATACAATTTACTTAAACACTATTTGACTGGAACAGGGGCTGTGAATGTATGTTTGTTGTCAAGGCGTAGAAACACTAATCAAAGTGAATTCAAATATCTTTGGTTACTGTATTTTTTGAGTCTTTTTGGTATGTAGGAAGCGTACAAGCAACTGCGTTATGTAAAAAAGCTTGTTCTTGTCAGTCCATACTACGAATATAAAACTACCTTGATACAACATTTACCATCGTCCGGTATTCAAAGTTACAGAAAGCTGAATCTTCTATTAGTCTGATGAAATGCCATCATTTACTGGTTGATCCAATGCCCCAAAAAGTCAATGCAAACTGAAAATCATGCTTTGATTGCCTTCCAGTAACGCCCTCACAGGTCAGTGGAGACGGTGCTCCTCTTCACCCTCAGGCTGCCGCCCCAGCCGCGGGGACACGTGTTGTAGGAGTGCAGGCCGGGCGACCGGAGGCCCGAATCTTCAGACTCGACGGAGGCGTCAGAGTCGGTGAGGGAGCGAGTGTTGTAGAGCCTCACGGGCGAGCAGATCCTCTGCGTTGGGGTGGGAGGAGGGCTGGTGAAGGTAGGGGACTGGGCCCCAAATGCCCGCGAGTGGAAAGGGCTGATGGGTGGTTTGTGACAGTCGTAGCCGTGGTGGGAATTTCCCAGAGGTGAGATGGGGAGGCTGTGAGCGCTCAGTGCTCCAGGGGAGGGGCTGTTTTTACGTTTGGCTGCATTGATGATGTTCTTGGCCAGGAGGCGATGGTTGGCTTTAGAGTCTGGGTTATTAACAATGGGGGACATGCAGCGACCGTCTTTGGGTGGGGGGACAGGAGAGGTGGCAGAAGATGTGTACAGAGGTTTAGTGGCCGGGAAGGATAAACTGGTGTGAGAGAATGCGGGAGACTGGGAGCGTGAGCCCCAAGGAGGAGAGACGGGAGATGTGGCTGTAGATGGTCTGGAAGTCGGAACGAAGGAAATGGTGGAGGACTGGGTGTTTTGGTTCACCATAGGGGACTGGCATCTCGATCCCCAAGGAGGAGAGCGTGGGGATGTGGCTGTAGATGTTTGGGAGGGTCTGGGTGTGGACATGGAGGGGACAGTGGAAGATTGCTGGTTTACCATTGGGGACTGGGATCTCGATCCCCAAGGAGGAGAAAGAGGGGAAGTAGTCGTAGAAGTTTGGGATGGTCTGAATCCGGAAAAGGAGGAGATGCTGGGGGACTGGGTATTCTGGCTCACCATTGGGGACTGACATCTCGAACCCCAAGGAGGAGAGCGTGGAGAGGTGGCTGTAAATGTTTGGGAGGGTCTGGATGTGGAGGTAACTGTAGAAAATGGGATATTCTGACTGGCCATAGGGGATTGGCATCTTGTGCCCCTGGGAGAGGATACAGGGGAAGTAACGGAGCGGCTAGAGATGGTGGTGGAGGGCCGATTAGTTTGGAGGCTGGGCGTCCAGGTCCCGGTGGCGGGGCCCTCTGGGCTGCTGAAACGTCTGCTGAGGCTGGGCGTCCTGGTTGGCGTGGGAGTCTCACTGGGGGTTTCAACTGGGGAGGAATCCTTTGGTGTCTGTTGACAAATAATATTTTTTTAGACTCTTGGAAACAACCATTCAAAAATTCAACACACAAACGTGCAGAATAAGAGATTGTAATATAATGCTTTGGAATAAATAAACTTGTAAAGGTTTTGATTTGACCGTGACAAGATGTTTTGTTCCGCATAAAATATTTTACAGTGAAACAGACATATTTTAATCATACCAAGTGAATGTTTTGCCAAAATAGTATTTATGTGTTCAGTATGAGCCCCAGAGGCTTTCAGGTCATCTCTATATATTCCCTTCTTCTTCTTCTTCTTCTTCAATAAGCCTGGCTGCCAGCACACACAGGCCCAGTCTTTAGTGTCTCTCTCAGGTTTCTGTCATCTGGCCTTCCTGAGTTGGTTAACCTTTACAGCGATATGAAGTTACTCAACTGAAGCAAGGGCAGCATTTCACCTTATGCACATACTAATTAAGAGCAAACTATCTCCACTCGGGATAATAACATGAAGACTATTTAGTGCTAGGCTCAGTATCCTGAGAAGTTACGGTCTTTAAAGATGACTGTTACTGTGGTCACATTTCAAAAGTTCAGGGCATCTGTGAAAGAAACAAGGCCCAGGTCAAAGGTCAATCCATTTGTCTGAATGTCTGAGCCCCTCAAGACCAACAAGACCAAGGGTCAGGTCTTAACATGAACACACATGACTCAAATTCTTATTAAAGTGTGAAATATCTTGCAATAGCAAGCTGAAATAATTATTAGAATTTTCAATTAAATGTCACATACTGTGTATCCAAAATAGATTTGTCTCTGTTAGCGGAGGCATTGGATTTATTAGTGTGTTCAAGTGTTTGCAGTGATTGCAGGAAAGGCAAGAAAGTGAAATAACAAACACTAAACAGTGAAATTAATGGTTGAAAGAAGCCAGTGAAGACAGGAAATGAGAAAAAGGAGAAAAAGGTCACAGCAGTGTTAGCATAAAGTTTTAATCAGAGAAGGAAAGACTCACACCAACACACAAAAATCAATCATAACAGACAGGATAACAGCAGAAGAGAGCAGTGAATCAAAGTTTATGAAATGATAAACCCTGTAGTCTAAAACAACAGTGATTGATGGTACTTCTGGAATTACTGCTTTAAGTCAAAAAAACAATATAGATGTAGGTCCATGAAGCAAATTAGTATGCAGCCTGCAGATTTGAAACATCAAAGAATCCAAGTACACACCATATATTTAGGTAGAAAATGCTGGAAAGCAGAGTAAATTACCCCGAAGACATAAAGACATAAAAGGAGTTCTCTCGCTGCAACTTTCATGTCAGTGAGCAGCATTAAATTGCAAATCATAGATCATAAAGCAGATGCCAGGCCATCTGTTAAAGTGCTTTGTGAAGCAGCATCACCCTGGTGCCCACAGAATTGGGAGACAAAGTGGAAAAAGTGTGAGGTTGTTTCTCATCATATTTCAAAAAACGTACCGAAAATGGAAGTATTTTAGTGCTGACGTGCCTAGCGGCTTGGGGTATCTGATTACATCAAGGCACATTTTTATTTTAACTGAGGGTAATTACTGCTGTTTATGTGTTAGTTACCCTGGATAATTTTGTAAGAAACAGACACCCTAATCCCCAGTCTGACCCTAATTGCAATTATTATTGCGTTTGTTATGCATCAATTGCTTTCTGATACATGTGAGGATTAAAACATTTCACACGTAAAAAAGATTAGGTAACACATTGTAATAGTCATCATTAATAAATAGTAAATTGCTAGTTAGGCTAATTAAATTTAAGTTAATAGTTATTTTACTGTTAACAATCAATTAAATGATAATTAATAATGTTTACTAATTATTAGTAATGCTATTATTAGTAATGCTATCGTGTATGTTATTTTAACAGTTTAATGTTAGACACATCATAACATTTTCTATACTAAATTAAGTATTTTTAATGATTACCAAATTATTTGTAAACCTTTAAGAAATTGTTTGTAAACTGTCAATAAACATTATTTGGATGGCTATTATCAGTGCTCAATTAATCAAATAAAAGATAGAAATAAAAGATAAAAGATTTAATGGGGCTGAATTAATGTTACTTTATGCTTTATAAACCACATATTAATCATCAACTTTATAATAACATCCAAATAATGTTCATAGATGGTTTACAAAACAATTATTAACTACTGATAAAGTATTAACTATCTATCAAAATGTATAAACTAATTATTTGACATTACAGTAAACATTAAATATAATTTCATTGTTTGTTAACAGTAAAATAACTATTATCTAAAGTTCAATTTACTATTTATTAATGATGAAAAAAGATTCCACTCTGTTATCTACCTACAATACAAGAAATAGGACTACAAGAAGGCACGAGTTAAACCAAAAAGAAGTGCGGCAAACTGTAAATTTTAGCCCTACTAAAATCAGTTTCAGTTTTCCAACCGTTCCTCAGATGTAAACACATTTTCTAAAAATGGTACAGAGAGGGTCTCCACACCTGTGGTGCAATTCCTGCCTTCTTGGCAGAAAACGTGGGCCTCGGTGCCTGGACCCCTGACCGAGGAGAGGACACTCGCTCTGGAGAAAAGGCCGACATGGGAGAGCTGATCCTTGGCCGCCCATAGGCTGGATTTGGTGGATATTCTGCCCCTCCTCTCGTGGGGCTGAGAGGCAGCTGTGGAGACATACACTGCATACGGAGGTGAGGAGGAGGGTTATGAGGTAAGGAAGTCTGTCTAGAGAAAGACTGGGTAGATATCAGGTTCTTGGACTGTGGCGCTCCTCTGGGTAGGGTACTAAGCGGGTCCTTGACTGGGTTTAGGATGAAGAGGGAAGAGGGAAGCTGGTAGGGCCGGTGCCGTGACAGGTCCATCTCTATCTTGGAGCAACCGTTCTCTAAAGGAGGCGGCTCTGGAATTGGCTCTGGCGCCGGAGCTTTTTGCCTCGGTTTTTGCTTGACCGCTTGCTGGGCCTTCAGGTTCTGTGAAAGCTGAGCACTCATGTCAGAGTTTTTGGCAATGGCCTTGACCCTGCCGGGCATGTTTGATGGGTACACCCAAGACGGTGGCAGAGACATCGTGGGAGAAGGAGACCTCATTTGTCCTGCATTTTGCTTCTCCACGACGTACTTCTCCATCCTGGACTGACGCTTGGCAAACAGCTCCGCCCCCTTCCCTGATACATTGGTGAGGGTCTGCTCTGGCCTGTGCTCCGCCCTCGGACGGGTCCTGGACGTCTTGAGACAGGAAGCCCACTCTGGAGCTCTTGCCTCCTCGGCCCCGTCCTCTTCCTTACTGGCGAGGAAGTTGGAGGCCTCTGCACCCAGCGCCAGCAGCTCTTCCTCGGACGCTGGCTCGGGCACAGACCTACATCCATGTTTCTTCCTTTCATCCACCCCCTGCACCAGAGAGAGCAGCTCAGGGTTGGGAGCTACCACCGTCTTCTCTTTGAACGTGAACATTGACTTCCTATTTCCCCTTCTAGCAGCGCCCTCCTCGAGTATTCCTGTTTTGATTGCTGATATCGGCTTCCTCTCTCCAGCAGGCTGAGGGACAAAGGTGGAGGGCTTAGGGGCCGTGGGAGGGCCGTAATGGGGCATGGGTGGGTACTGGGACACGGAAGGGAACTGGGATGGTGGAGGGGACATGACGGGAGACATCGGAGGTGGACTGGAGTAGTAGGTCTGCGGGGGTTGGCTCGTAAAGGCCGGTAGAGGAGGTGTGGGATACGACGGAGGCGGAGGTGGAGGTGAGAACGCCAAAGGTTGCGGAGCAGTGAAAGCAGGGAGAGGAGGAGTGGCATACGAAGGAGGAGGGGGGATATCCGTGACAGGGCTGACTGCCTCGGGAGACTGCACTGTCAGCGGCGAGAAAAAGGGTCTGGCAGTTCGATTGATGATGGTACTTGTTGTCTGCTTGGATGTGGGCACAGACGGCCGCTCAGGTCCAGAGGTACTGTGGCAGCCATTATGAAGCTTTCCAGGGGGAGCCAGCCCTGTGTGGCCCCCATTTATCTCTGCCTCCCCTTCAGCATGCCCCATCAGAACGGGATCAGTATTATTACTTCCAGGGGGAATCTCATCCTTGACTTTGTCCTCATGGATTTTATCTCTCGCCTCTTCCTCTTCCTCCCGCTCTTCCTTGACAGGGAGGAAATGTCTCTCTTGGATAACACTGTCCTCCACGTCGTCTTCCTTGTGGAAATCCTTACCTGGCTCCTCCATGATGTCACCGACTGAATGTACCCTCCCAGGTGGCGACGAGAGCGGCTCGGTAGCGCTATTCTTAAAGTTCAGGTGTCTATCGTTTTCCTCAGTGCTCCTCTCTGCCCATGTTAGTTTGTTCGATGAGGGGTCTGTTTTCACATCCTCAGCTCCGTCCCCCCCTGACCCCTCTCCACAGCTTTCGAGCGTAAAGGCGTTGACCCTCTGCTTGCGCCGGTTGAAGAGCTGCACGCCTCTGGAGCTGGAGTTGGAAGGGACGGTGAGCTGAGCAGCGATAATCTGACTCCTGACACGAGCCTCCTTTAGCTCCTTCTCTGATAAACTGGCGCTTCTGGTCAGATCTGAGAGAGAGAGGGAGAGACAGTGGAAAGCCTGATCAATGAGAGAAACAAGGGATTTTGTCTTATACATATACATATACATATATATATATATATAACAGAGATCAGGGGTTCCCAAACTTTTGGGGCCCAAAAGAGAAATTTGGTGGAACCGAACTTACAAAAATACATCATCAATTGCCCTGACATCTACATTTAAACACACTGATAAAGAACACAACAAACCATGAATTTAACAGCCCCCCACACAGCACCTGAGCTGAACAGACAAAAAGGAACGCTCTTCTTCTATTTTGAGAATGTCCTCCCCCCAAAAACGACCCCATAGGTCGTTTGTACAAGCAGCTTATTGATTATTACAGTTTTATTGTTAGACGGCGCCCTCTAGTGGCAGTAGTATTTTTGAGGGGATCAAAGCAGGAAGTCATGTAACGTAGAATTAAGACCAATAATGTCTGTTTAGGGTGGGCGGTAGGGGTTTGAAAATAAAAGTAAACAGTGAGTTATTTTAAATTTACGTAACAAACGGAACTACGTCACGTGCATTATTACGTCATGTACGCATGCACAGAAGTGTAGTAACGTAACAAATGTACTGTACTTTTAACCCAAAGCACAATCTTTTTCTGAACATAACCAAGTAGTTTTTGTGCCGAAATCTAACCAAACTTCAAACGACATATTTTAAAACAGCAACTGTTACGTTTAGGTATGAGTTCCCTTGGGTCGTGTTTCCTGCCACTGCTAGGGGTGCTAATTTAGGAAATGCTCCTATATGCTATATGGGTTGTATTCAAGGTATAGGAACAAACAACATATATGGCTGTATGGTTTGAAGAACTTGTCTATTTAATTAGGAAACTGAATTCACATATTATAGCATTGTTATATGCATTTATGGGTCCGTGACCCATTTTGGGTCTCAACCCTAATTTGGGAAAGACTGACAGAGATGTTTGATTAATGATAAAAGGGTGCCTAACTTTGGGAGCAATGTGCCACATCTACTGTTCAAACAAAGACAACTCCCTCAACATCTAATTAAAACTCACCAAAAAGTGTTTATGTACAAATAGAGAGAACCAGCAATGACAAATTTTTAACAAGTCTGAGATTAAATATTCTCTTTAAAAAACCCACATCATTGTTTCTGCACCATATGTTTTTGATTGTTCTTTGCAGTGCTTTTGGTTCCAACCAATGCAGCGAGAAAAATATATGGCTTTGTGGACTTGACTCAGCAGACCGGAGCTGTAGACAAAGAACTAACAGACGAAGAAAGATTTTAATATGCTTGTTGACTAAAGTTAATAAAAAAAAAGATCTAGGTCAATGTCTCCTACAGTACAAAAATGATTTGTTGTCAGTCACTAGTGTTGCAGTTTTGCTGATTACCTCGAAATGATGTCTATGTTAAAACTGACTGTTTGTTTTTTGAGCTTAAGAGCTCCATTCCAGGCAGCGGAGCTATTTCCTCTGCCATGTGCAGTAGTCCCTCCCTGAGCATTCCTCCACCGCTGAGAAAACTCCCCGCCTGAGCTTCCAACATGCCTTTGGTTTCTCTCTGTAGTTAATTTGTGCAATACTGCAGCTCCAACCCTTAATAGACCATTTTTACAATCTACGGCTCCCAAAAATGACATCTTTCGACTGCTGTCTATAAACATACTATACAATTAAGTGCTCCCATCTTAAATATAGTGACTACTTCATGCTTCAAAGAGTTCACGAGAGGAAAATCAAAGCTGCATTTTTGCTTCTTTTTAACAGAATAAAAGCTTTAAGTTACACGTCTCTGATGGACATTTTAAAGGAGAATCACTGGTTGTGGTGACACATCTGGTAGATTATTCATCTAATTGATGTAAGTCTGACTGGTGGAAGATATTCTCTGGCACAGACATGACTCTTTCTTCCTTCAATAAGGTGACAGATCCAGACAGCTACATTATTTGATCTAATCATGTGCCAATCACAATAATTAATGCGTAAATCAATCACTTGTAAAGCTTTCCTATAGAGCTCACTGCATGCAGTTTTTCCTGGCACCAAGTATAAAGCGAACATGATCATTGCCCCAGTAAAAAAGGAATAATATGCATCTGTCATTGATTTTACAGACTTTCAGTCTGCCCTCACAGTAATTGAATTAACTCTTTGTAGGTGATCCATGAGTTCCTTTTACATGAACCCATCTAAAGTTCAAAAGCATATGTTTATTGTCTTATTATTTTAATACATGGACTATAGGATTTTAAAGATTTGCAGTGCATTTAGATGCACAACGTTATACCCCGATGGTTATGTCTGAAAGGAAATACATCAATGTCGGCATCAACTAAATCAATCAACCTGACACTGACGAGGAAAGACAGAACGTGACACTATTAGAGGGAGATATATCAACCGCCTTACATATTTGTGACAACAATAAAGGATGAAAGTATTATCACATAACCCTTTAAACAAAGCAGTCCTTTCACCACTATTGACATGGGCATAAATCACCTTTCTTTACAGACTGCTGCAGAGAACCTACCACACAGGTACTGTATGCTCAGGGCCTTTTATCAATAATACAACCACGGGTCCCAATGACATTTTTATTTGCCATTTCATGTTTATAATTCAGACTACACCTGGATATACCAGAGGCAGAGCAGTGAGGCTTGAAATGAAAATGTCCCCTCACTGTAAACATCTACCTCTAGTGGGAGCCACACTGGTTATCAAGTGACACACGCAGGTGCAAATCCCATCAGTGATTCATATCATAACCAAAATAGTGAAAACAGGTGATACTGGAAAATGGAATGTGGACTTTTTGTTTAGTTTTTTCGAGTGAATTTTATAGTAGCCTAATGTTTAGAAAATGTTGGTTATCATCTTATTAAATGACACCAACCACTTAGTGGCATTCCCAGTAATATGTAAACTAATGAAGAGGTTTATCAATAAACAGAAATACATTTGAGTTGAAAAAATCAATTGATGTATTTTATATTTACAGCTCATATTCTATAGATCCCATAAGGAACTGCTTACACAGAAAAGCCAAAAAGTTCAATGGACTTTGGTTACAACTTTTTCCATTTATGAGGAAAAAAAAAATCACCTACAGTTTATAGACGGTAGCCGATGTCTTCAGTTACAAAAACAACACACTGCTACTAAAGTTTTAATTCAAGGTTATAAAATATCCCAAAGTTAACTGAAAGTTTAATGGATCTGTATATGGATCCAATTCAGCTTCTAATCCCTTACCTTTTTCATGTTCAAATTCAGAGCTCCGCTGTTTTGTTGTACTTCCACAAGAGTTTTCAACCTAACTGCGTCTGATAGCTTCACACCCCCTTTCTGTAGCGAGACACGGGATCGGATTTCTTTTCCTCCGCAGTCCAGCAGCACACAGACAGGCAGACAGGCAGAGAGGGAGGTGGTCTGTAGCTGGAGGCTGTGCTGTCTGTCATTCAGCCTCCAGCTCAGTTTCACTTTTTCAAAATGTGCACCGGCACCTCCACGGGGCTTCCACTCATTATAAAAACGGAGACATGGCCTCTGAGAAAAGAGCTCAGGGCTTCAGTTGCGAACGTATTGATGTTTTAGCAGTTGTACTTTGTTTTGACACTTCTGGAGAGGTGTCCAATCAATGGCAAGTATTGAGCGGCTTATCTCAGTCTAATGTCCTGTGAAGGCAGGAAACCCTTGTTGCAGTCTTTGAAGCGGAAAGGCAGACCAGAGATACTCCAGTAAATGTGTGTATGGATTAGACCACTGAGACTCCAGAGATCCAGCTCCCTGACCTCTGCTGCCCTCCGTGTCTGTCTGGCTATTACCATGTAAGTATTTACTGTGCACTCCCCCCCCCCCCAACAGTGTCTGCCCCCTCTGAACCCTCCGGTCCCTAAGCTCCAACCTGCAAGGGCAGGATAGGAATTTCCTGTCCTCCAGCAGAGACAAAACTCAGCCCTCGGCAATGATGCAAGAGCCTCCACATCTCATTGTGCACACTCCCCCCTAACTTTCCCTGCCTCATCCCTCTGCCCTCTGTCCCGTCCCCTCATCCCTGCGTGGGTGAGAGCAGACGGCAAACTGCCCCCACCCACAGCGGGAGGATTTAAGTCAGGGGGCCAACCCTGCATTTGTGTATCAAAGGTCAGATTACCCTGTCGGATGTTATCTTTCTCCGGGGCGATGGCTGTGGGGTGAGCGGGATGACAGCACCGGCCCCCGTGGGTGATGTGTGAAGCGGTATGGAAAGACGAGGATTAACAGGGGTCCTGGGATCTTACCCGACTGAATGTGACTTAAACTCTCAGTGGATCCCATGGGGGAAATAAAAGACCTAAAAGCTCTGCTGCTCGTATAGTTACTTCGAAAAGGTCTCTGCAAGAAGTGCAGTCGACTGTGCTTCTGTGTTGTTTTTGTGATCTGTGTTCCATTTGAGGAAACTAATTAGTGAGTAATGAGTGATGGGAACAGTGTTGGAGGTACACAGATCTGTATCAGGGACCGTTATCTGATGGCCGTGACCTTTCTGTTATGCTTCCTCGCAGCACAATGTCTTTTTACTCTCTTTGAATACTGCGTCTGACAGACTTGTCACAGCCCAGAGGTAATTATCTTTACAGCTGAGTATTGTTTCTGTGTTTTTTCCATTTTGACATTTAACAACTAAACATTGTCGGTGTTATTATTATGGAGTGTGAACTCCTCTTTTGTCTGACTTATTTGTGTGCTGACAGCTGTAAAAGTAAAAAGAAAAGTCTGTAGAAGTTTCCAAACAACTTTTGCCACAAGTTAGCCCATTATTATCAGTGTCTGTGTTGTATATTAAGACTGCCCTTTAGCAGTGATTGCGTTTCCATTGCTGTCAGCCTGTATTTTTACGGCACGGAAACAGATGTTTCATCGAGAGCTTCACTGCGTCAAGTTGCACTGAAGAGGCAGGGCTGCCTGTTTTCTCAATTTGCTGTCATCTACTCCCCTCAGTTATAGGTCTTGTGATATGATGATATACTGCAGTTCAAGCCACACTGTAGCATTAAGGCAGCACTACTAACAAACCACCGGAAGGGTATTTACAACTATATGAAGTAAGAAAGTAACAATACACTTTCTTGCTGTAGCTTGGGCTCTTTGAATAAGGGCAGCAAACGCCAGATAAACAAACACTTACTTGTTTTCCGGCTCATCTGTTCTGTGTTGAATCCAGTCGTCTCCCATGATGCATTGCACTCTGTCCCAGGAGTGTGCATGTTTTGCGTTGCCTGGAGAGGTTTTCTCAATCCTCCTGGACTCCAGCTCACTCCTCTCCTGATAGACGTATGTCCCTTCTCCATGTCCATCGCTATGCCCACGGTAAAATGCAGAAACAAAAGCCCTCGGCAGGGGGATATGCGAGTGTTTCGTTCCAGTCGGCTCAATCTTCTCTCCTGATAAGATGAAACCGTCGGTCCAGTTGGAAGATGGGAGTTTTAGTCCTTATTGGCAGGCAGTGAATATGTTTAGAAATGCAAGAAAACACACACACAGGAGTGGCTCAGCTTTCCAAGTTGCTGCTTCCGGTCGTGGCTCTCCTTTCAGCAATAATCCTTCCAAATGTTGTCCAGTAGTCAGCCCAAATGTGACGGAAAAAGTGCGCTCTTACTTTGGTCTTGTAGTATTATTCTCGATCTAACAGGACCTCCCGGGAGGGTCAGCTCCGATGTGCCTTGGATGAGTTCCCATGGACAACCGCCACAAAATTGCACAAGTTTGTTGTGCTCTGTTGAAAATCTGGCAAAGAGGGCTGAGAAACAGTCCAGTCTTCTCTATTCGCATCTCTCTAATACTCCTTTTTTTCTTTCCCAGACGTTGCTCTTCCTCCTCTGCTATTTTGGTCACCAAAACATGCTTTTCGTCTGCATCCCAATCTCCAGCCCGCAGATTATTTTTCTTTCTGAGAAAAGGATCTGCCCTTTATCTTGGAGATCATAACTCTACAGTGACGTGAAGGGGAACTGTGTATATGGCAGCTTCCTGCTGTTAGGTGCATGTGAGGAATAACATTTCACTCTGGAAAGGTCACTCTGGAGACTGGTTTGTATTCAGAGCTGCAATGTATTCAATTAAAGCTGCTTTATTCTGGTGCTCTGTGTTATTTCTTATGCATTAACGCCAGACAGTCTCTGAAGGCAGGCTAATCAATTCCGTTGTGTTGTTTATTCACAAAACCACAATTAAGAAGGAAAGTTCTTATTTCTTCTGGTGGTAGTTTTGATTAATGCTGAAATGCATCAAACTAGAACCAGGAATTCGTCATGAATACAGTAATTCTGCGGTCGGCAGCTTCACCATACAGATTTTCAGTTTGTTAGTTTTGCTCCTTTTATGTCTGTGTTTTGATTGTTCACTCAGTCTGTAAAAAACTGTTTTAGTTTCAGCTTCAGCTGTAGATAAAAGGATGAAAGGTCGCTGTGCTTTATCTAATTCCTCTCCGTGCCCATTTTCTGTCCAGAACCACCTGCAATAACAAGAGAGAAATATGCAGGTTAAAATTCAGTTATGCAAACGTTTCTTCAATTATGTTATTTAAATGTGACATTTGCAAAGACAAAAGCTTGTTGTTACATCTCAACTACAGTTCTGGCAAACAGCTGGTACACCAATCCTACTCAATTTTCCATCATCGCCTTCTGTGTAATGGCATGAGTTTCAACCCAGTGCTTCTTACAGGATTTAAAGTATTATCCGTGATAGTTTCAAGAAAGCAGTCCAAAAGACCTGACCTTTGTGCCGACAGAGATTCTGCACTTTTTAACAAATTGCAGCGGGTGACTCCAAAGAGAAAGAAAAGTGGCTTAAAGGACATTTTAATATACTCTGCTTTGGCTCAACTGATACTTTTAACGAACATTGGTTTACTTCCAAAAAGCATAAATCTCAACTTCTGTCCATTTTTGAGACAATGAAAGTCGAATTCTCTGTCTTCAAAGATGAAGATCAGCCTTTTCACATTGAACTCAGGCTAAAAGGGTGGAAATGGAAATGAGGTGACACCTTTATAAAAGTCTGAACGTGATAAACTCAGACAGTGTTGTCTCCAAAGACGGACTAAAGGCACAATTAATTTAGGCTTTAAGGTCCGAAATGTGTATTAAGGTTGGAAATGTGTATTAAACCTGCCAAAAAGCTTTATCTCTGCCTCTGGGTCTAGAATGCTGAGAAAGTGAATGTGGATTAAAGATTTCCACGGAGCATTAAGTAAAGAGACAAAGACAGATTTTAATGTCCTACATTGACACCTATGGCATCCTCCCTCTTATCTGAAAAAGCATTTCATGAGATCCGAAGTGTCATGTTCCCACTTCAAAGCTAATAACACCCACTGGCTAAGTTTGTAATGATAAACCAGTGTTTGCACATCCTTTTCCTTGATCAGACTTGCCTCTCCTTGAAGCTGATCACGGTTGCATTTGTTTTTGCTCGTGAGTCACCACTGTAACACTCAGGAGTGGGAGGGATAATCATTATTTTTGAAATTCCTCAGAGGCATAGCAACCACGCTCGCATTCATCTTTTCTGAAGGTGTGCAAGCGGCGTGAACTTGTTTGCAGCCGTTGAAGATTGTGTTTTGTGGAGATGCTCTCCCTCCGACATGACAGCTGAGTCATGACAATCTGTAGGAGGACGACTGATTGGCCCCGGAACACAATCGAACCCAAACAAAACACTGCCCCACCTCCCTGCAGAAAATAACAAAAATCCTTTTCGCTTTCTGGCGTGATCGTGTCAAGTGTGAAGAGATGAAGGCCGGCATTGTTTAGTCACTCTGACAACAGCTCTTTGATTCCCCCAGATGTGTGTGGTTCTCATTTGGACACTGGCATTGTCTTTTTAGATTAGCACCTCATACATTTCATTTATTCACAGTTGTCTTTGTTGTTCAAAGATTTCATGTTTACTATAATCAATAAGAACCGAGGTGAACACATGTCGAGGGCGTGTCCCAACACTGCTGGACCGGATTGATTCAAACATGGTTTGATTACTTGTCTTTGATCCAGTCTTCAAATATTTATTAACTGCCGGACAAAGAACAGATGTAGGAGACTCAAAGTTGACGAGCAGAGATCAGACTTAGCTCAAAAAACAAAACACCGACATATGGACACTTGAAATCATCATCTGCCACAATCTGTTTTTGTCTTCTTTTCATTGATCCCAGCTTGTTAATATCCAGCTTAGGTGTTGTATTTGTGGTATCTACTAGAGCCGTGATTGGCCCAAAAGGCCCGACCCTACATGAACCCGCATATTTTCTGTCCAAGCTCCACCCGAGCCCCAACCATGGCAGCAGTTTTGGGTGTGAGCCTGATTAAAAACCTGAATTTCCACTGGGAAAAAAAAATATCTATATCAATATTGTCTTTCATATGCCATAGGGGTTCCCAAACTTTTCAGCTTGAGACCCAAAAGAGAAATGTGTCTCCCCGGGACCCAAACTTACAAAAACACTTACAAAGAACACAATAAACAATGAATTTAAAATCTATATGAAATGTATTTATTTCATTATAAAAGTACATCACAGAAATAATTAAATTCACTGAATGTAGTGTTTCTTTCTGTAAAGTTGGACACCACTTCATACCGAACTCATGCTGAAAAATGAATTCACGCATCATTGCATTGCTGTGCATTTTACTTTTACTTTTTTTACTTTTGACTTGGATGATAAAACGTTTCGACACAGTGCGTCTTCAAAACGTTAGTCGGTAGTCATATATTACATGACGTTAGCCATATAATAAAGTTTTCTGCCTACTATCTGTGTTCTCCAGTATGCTTTGGATCTAATCTCCTACAACAAGATATACTCTGAGAGCACCGGCCAGGCTTGTGGTTGAAGTGCATCAAACTATCCCTTCTTACTTACTCCTTACTTTACATTCAGTTAGGTCAGAGACAAAACATTTACAGATAATAACCAAAGAAAAAGGACACTCACCGCACTCAAACAAGAGGCCACCCTTCAGTTGTCAGTTTGATGTTCCTCTGTAGCGATGTCTTGTCTTTAAAGAGAAACCTCACTTTGTTACAACTTGGGATTTATTTTTGTAACTCTTGTTAGGATAACATTGTACTCACCAAAGTAGTGATCAGTTTATGCTACGAGCAACATTGTGTAAAGCTGTTCCAAACGGCCACACGTGAAGGTGTTGCACTCATGAAAGCATGAAAAGTAGTAGAAATATTTGTGTAAAGAATAAAAAAAATAAGAGAACTTAAGGTAGAGATTCAAACCCTGCTGAGTTTCTCCCCTCCACACAGCTGGCTGATCCCTGTGTGAAGGTCAGATTGTCGGTTTCGGAATTGACAGACACAGCCTCCTCAATTCTGCCGTCGGACAGGGGTTTCCGAAGCTTTTCAACCATCCAACATGCAGTCCTGATTAAGTATACTGGCACATTAATTATTGATATCAGGGTACGTGGCATGGTTGCTAAAAATAGGGCCACCTGGGAAATAAACATGAGCAGTCACACAATCATACAGGTCGTAAAAAAGCCAACTGTCTAAACAACTTTATTTTGTGGTAAAACTGAAAATGAGCGCATCTGTAAAGTTGCTAATATACCCTCAAACCCTGAGCGGTCACCTTCATCTTCTGTGTTGTTGAAGTTTTAGAGACTTTTAGAGAAGAATGACAGTATCATATGCACATATGTTTATGTTGTAGTAACTATAATGGGAGCAAAGGAGGAAGTAAGGTGACGTTGTTATCGAGCCACAAAGTCTGCGCAGGGAGATGATTAGATGAGTCACCACAACATCACACTGTTCATTTCCTGTCTCCAATAAACAGTCAATGTTTTTATGCCTCCACTCCGGCGACAGTCGTGACCGGAGGCATTATGTTTTCAGGTTGAACATGTGTGTGATGCATCCACATTTTGCAAAAAAAACAAACAAACACTTAATATTAAATTCCTTCAAAGTCTTCACTGTAAAGTATTTGAGGTATTTGTCGGACACATACAACCGCAATGTGGTAAATTCTAATTTTAAACCATGACCATGATCCCTAACCTTAACCACATGCTTATTACTGTAACCATGACGACGAAAATCCCCTAACCTAGGCGTTTGTTTTCAACCTGCATGTGCGACTGACCACTCATGTTTATTGGACCTATTTTTAGCAAGAGATTTCAGTAATTACTTTGGTGAGTACGTTGTCGCTGTAACCAATAGAACTGATGGCCTGAATCACGAAAATAAAATACATGTTGCAACTAATCATCGTCTTTCTTTAACTGTGGCAGGAGCTGCTCACAGTAGTATTTGTTTCAACACATATTACTAAATTCTTCCTGAAAGCCCCTTTCTTCTTTTTACACTGCCCACACCACACGCTGCACTCCATGCATGAGTCACTGAAACGTTTTGAAAGGACAGTGAGGTGACTTTGTCCTCTTGAGAACGTGGCAGCTGTGCACTTCTCCAGAGAGACATTCAGTGTAGTTGAAGCATAGAGCTGCTTTGTGCCAATTAGACTCTTTATGGCAGTGCATAAAAAAAACATTTTTCTCAATCTTTTTGTCTTGTTCTGCTGCAGCATTGCACTTGAGCTGCAATGTGACTGCTCCCCTGCTGCAGAGCTGCTAACAGCGCTACGCACTGTGCAGTTACACCCACACAAACATAACAGCACACCTGGGAGTAATGGACAGCAAAACAATTAGACAACAAATAAATAATGGAAAACAATCAGTCTGTTCTGCTTTGGGAACATTTGCTGTTTTCATGTGTCTGAATTGGTCCCATTTTCACCCAGCTGGTACCTTTTGACTCCCGGTGGCTTTTGAATATGAGTCATCCAGTAATGACATGACATCGGAAATGCCTGAATCCATTTCCTCAGCCGAGCTACAGTTTTGTCAGATGACAGAAATCATATTGAAATGACACGTGTGACCACAGCACTTACTTTAGATGGTCAATAACAGCAGAAATGATAGCGCCATCAGTCACCACCTGCTGATCTCAGTTTGACTAATGAGTCACCGGTCGCCCTTGGAGACTAATCAGCCGCAGGAAGGTTGATCGGAGAGAATCCAGTCCCCTGATGAATCACTTGGCGATTAATGCTTCCCTCTGTTGCATCTAATGAATGAAATCAGTGGGAATCACAAATTACGCGCTGATACTGAACGCCAAGCGATGAAATCCACCAGTGGTAAATCTGTTTTCCAGACGTCTTGTGGCTTAATGAGGTCCAGCAGTTGATTTGTAGCTTATTGCGGAGCTGTGGTAAACATGTATTTGAATACACGCTAATCCTACAGAATTTGAGAAAACTTCAGAATCAGCTGCATTGCCTCGCTAAAATGAACATACACTGATCATATCATATCAACATGTCAGGATTGTGCTGTTGATTTAGTTTCGCATGGAGGCCTGGTTTCGGTGTGTTTTCCTGTATCTGTTTGGCGACAGCAGGCCTGATTCCAAATAATGGGTTTCTGTGTTTTGTTTGTAGCTAGTATGATTTTCCCCAGACTGTGTTTTTTGCTGGTATGAATGGCTTTCCTAAGATTTAACAATGTGTAACAACATTAGAGCCTTATTTTACACAGGGTTTCTGCATATTATGCCGATGTTGTGGAATGATGCACTTTGTTGTGTGTATTTTAGGGTCTTTTCACACCTTAAAGTCCGAACCAAGGTTCATGTTTTTGTTACATTGTATAGCCTATACATTTGATCTGGTTAGTTTTGGTTTCACATTGCAATTCTGTGAGCAATTGCGTCCTGTCATCACCTATGTGAGCTGCTTCTCCCAATACTTGTAATTGATCGGTTTGTAGATGGGCTTCCCCGTCCTCTCATATCTAGGAATGGCCATCGTTTCAATTTGATCGATTCCGATTCCGATTCTGCAAATCGATTCCGGTTCTTATCGATTCTCGATTCCGATTCCAGAGAAAGTTTCTGTCTCTGGGGATTCACCGGACTGACTGCTCTCTGAGCAGCTCTCTACGAAAAATATACAGTGTTGGAAGAATTATTTGTAGTCATCAATCATTTAATATGAAAGGCGAATGTGTCAGTTCATCTGTGTTTTGTAACGTTACCTGATCGCGAGACGTTGCTACTGCTAGCGCTAACTAGCTTAGCTGCTGGGAGTC
>JAOVVB010119398.1:0-12550 GCA_028570985.1 Heterobranchus longifilis
GGGACAGGGTAAGGGCCACCCCCCCACCCCCCCCCACACACACACACACTTTACACCCCTGGCTGGTGTGATCCCATCGCAAGGTGGTCTCTAGTTATTTTAATGTCTAAAGAATTAACTTTTAGCCAGCCTCACTAAACCATTGTAAAGGTCAGGTCAATTCAAATCTATACCGTGTCATCACCATATCTATACAAAGACTGTGACCATTCATATCTCTACAATGTGTTTGTGATTAAATTGTTTACTAGAGCACAACTTTGTTAACAAGAGCACAAAGTTCTTTATATGTCTGTGCACCAGATTGATGCATTTAACTCTAAAATATACAACATTTTCTTCTGGGGGAGCGTGCCCCAGGACCCCCCTAGAGGGTCCGAGGTCCACCCACCAGTCTCACTAAATGCTGTGGGGAACAAGTGTATATTTGTGCATTTGTGTATAATGAGTGAACTTGTAAAGATAAAGATAAAATGTATTTTATTTGATAAAATTCAATAGACTCCTATGTTTCAGAGTCTAAAATTGATCTAACTTTCTGCATTAAAAAGGCTGGACAGTGTGTACATGCCCTAATGCCTCCTCTGTAACTTGTTTTACAAATACAATTTTTTTTTCTGTAATCCCTGTGATGGGTCACCATAGGCCAACACTAGTCAATCATTAATTCATTGATTAAATGTTGTTATCAAATGGCCTTCACATATTTTGGGGTGGACAGTATTAGTGATGTTCCTAAACTCAGAAAATGTCCACTCAGTCTTGCTAAGCTACAATGTGCAAAGCAAAATCAATATGCCATCTTTGCAAGGTTAGCATAAAGTATAGCAGTATTAAAAAAGTGTACACATTTGCCAAAAGTAAACATCTGTGTTTAAAAGTATGCATCTAATGCTGTAAAGAAGAATCCTCAGTTTAGTCGCCAGCAAAGGGAAGAGAAAATGAAAAGTGGTGATGGAGGGACTTTGTTCTTGACCTGCTCGATATGAAAAGTGTCCTGAGATAACTTTTGTTATATATGACACTATAAATAAAATGTAATTTAACTGAATAACAGAAGGTGGATAAAACTGAATGCAGTGAATAAGCTGTCAGCTTTGAATTAGCATGTTGCTGTATGATTCTTGGCAGTCGTGTCCCACAGGGCTCAGATGGAGTCAGACATGTTTGTGTATAATTTCATCATATTACAGTGTGTCATCCCAACGGCAGAGCCGTGTCATCGTGGGAAAAAGTTAATTGGATTTGCTGGCTGAGTGTGCTGCAGCGCAGCCACTGTTGTCAGGATGGTGATGACACGTCATGCTGGACTGTAGCGTGTCAGCAGCCGTGAGGAAAAGCCCCGAGCCCGCAAATATCATAGGACTGGTGAATTTGTCACCCTCACATTACACCGCAGTCACCACAACTGAATAAAGCTGAATGCTTGATTTATATCACTCTACTTTTTGAGATCTCAGTGTAACCACATTATATATATTAACCAAATTATGTCAATCTGCTACAACGTGATGATTTTGTTTTGGCTCGTCTCTGCAGTGTTAAAATTGACACAACGAACAATGGGCGCGTTGTATATTTCCTATTTAAAAACCTGACACGAGATTGGACCCACCATGCGGCTGTAAATAGATGAAGTCTTTGGGGGCACTGGCCCTGGGTGAAAGCAGCTCTGGCAGAACTAAAGAGTGATTTACTGTATTCACCACTTGGCCTGCTCTTTTCACTGAGAAATAGGCTAAACTCAAAGAGGAATAAATGTTGCTGAAGTTTTCCCAAGCATCTCTCAGATTCATTATGTGCATAACTTACTTAATAGCATTCCTTCCTTGTACACTTCACGCCATGCCTACCCACCATGCACTGCAAAGGCTTTATATGCTCCATCCTACGGAAAGGCTCAGAGTCGGAGGGGTCGGCAGGGGTGGTGTTAGAGTGGGTAAAACATTTTTTTTTTTTTTTTTAAATCGTGACATTAGGACAGTTGGGATTTTCTGGGTGGTTTTGCACTCACAGTTGACAAGAACAGCTCGTCCAAAAAGACAAATGCACTTTAGGGAAATGCACTCTTCACAGGACACAGGAAACAGTGTTTTTTGGAACATAAGCTTTTGGTGAGAAAGATTTTTGTAATAAAGAGTCCCCACGGCAAACAGAGCTGATTAATTCAGCCATCCAACCCCCACCCCTGAAAATGATTCCCCCCACAGCACAGGAGCACTTGGGCATGTTTAGCGCAAATGTAATTACGGCCTCGGTAAGCGGCCAGCTTTTTAAAGAACCCCTTCTCCTCCTCTCTCACTTCAATACCTGATGATGTCATGGCCCTTTGTGGGGTCGCAGAAACTCCTCAAATCAACTGCCACTCATGACCTTTTCTTTCAATTTTTTTCTCTCCCCCTTTGCCCAATTCTTTCTTCCTCTTTTTCTTTCTCTGGTTCATAACTGAGGTTCCCTTTATGGGTTGATCAAGCAGCCCCCTCCCATTGGCTCGCTCTTCTTTTGGAGCCACTTTATGAGAAATGCATGCCCCTGTTTAAATGTATTGATAGTCCTCATAGACGTCTCAGTCTTTTGTCCTCCCGGCCTGCTGAAGTCTAAAAAGTTCCAGAACATGGTAAAAGGACTCGGCACACGGCATTGTGCTGACAATCCCACCTCTAAACATATTTGACTACAGACATATTGCAGTTTGAGAGACCAGAGCAACGCTGCTTGGAGAATTTCACCCATTTTATTGCCACTCGCAGTGGCAGAAAGGAATGTAATCTGGCAAACAAATGTTGTGACAGACAGCTTGTCTGGAGGATTTTATGGCCCGTCTGCACTGTTTGTACATGGTTACACCAGCACACTCAAGTGACTGCTGCATGGAAAGGTGCATTCAGTTTTGTCATACACATTTTATTTATTTTTTTTAATTTGTTTACTCTTTTCTTCCATGTAGCGTTTCAGGGTTTATGAATCAGTGTCATTTTGTTTTGTGATCAGCAGTTTCACACAGTAAGTCCCAAATATTTAAGAAGTTAATGCAACATTCTTTGTAACCTTCACTTTGTTGGAGAACAGTTGTGCAGTAGATGTTAAGCCTAACTGTCTTTATTTTTCTTCCAAAATTGTTTTAGTACATCAGACCACCATATAGATGCAGTTAGACTCTCACATTTGGTATGCACACCATGTTTATGACACATTTCTATTGTGGCTTTGCTACATTTTGTTTTATGCAATGAAGTAACATTAACATGTTACTACTAAAAATAAACCAACAATACACATCTAAAATATCCCTAAATGACTTTACGCACAAGTGGTTGCTTTGTGTTAATTGTTTGAAGAAGGGAACTATTTATTATCCTGTTTCTAGCAGAAAACCAAAAAATTACAGTTATTATTATTAAACAACTAATGAAAACAACTGTATTTGAACAGTAATTTTGAAATGACCTGACATGATGACATGAGGTAAAGGAAGTTACTTATTAACTTATATTATTCTGTTATTCTGGTAAACTTTTCTTGATGACTTAAATAAATGTGTTTCACCGTGTTTCCACAGTGTTTTTGAACGCTTGTTCAGCTTCTGTGAAAACTGTATCAATTCAATAGAGCACATTTTTAACCATTATATTATTATTGCTGAACATTAAATATGTATCCAGCTAGTTCATCTTTATGGATTATTATTTATTTTATTTTATTTTTTACAGAGAATTCACATTTAGCTAAATATAATCATAGTATTTCCTGATATGTGGCCTGTTTCAAACTGCAAGTTGATGCACTTTTAGTTTACTGATAAAAACGGCTTACTTGTCTTGATTTCTTGTTTTCTTGTATTAACTGTCACATATAAGCAGTTCATGAACTCCAGATTCCTTAACTAAGATTTGAGATAGGCCTATAATAGAATCCACCCTGAGACTATGGATAGCAAAAAATATACTCATTGGTTAATTTGAAGCCAGACCATTGCAATAGAACGAATAGCAGAGAAAATAGCCGTACAACGGCCCAGTCTTGTTACAAATGCTAATGTCAGGAGAGAATTAAAGGCATGTGCTGCTGAATGCTGAGAAAATACTGAGTTCACAGCAAATTTATAATGTTGAAATTACTTGAAAATCACACTATTCTACATTGTTTTCTTTGTCTTTTCTCTTTTTTTTAAACCTGTAAGTTAAAAGCTGAAAACAGGAATTTTAGGATTGTCATAATATAACATGGTTGCATCTGTGTGAGGGAACAGCACTAGTCTTTATCAGTCTTCCTTTCATATAATTTTCATGCAGCATGATTTCTCACACAGCGTTTCTGTTGTTATGCAGTATTGACATCTCTTTCTCCTTGTTTCTCCTGTCATACAGACCTCTTGGACAACACCACATGAATCATGAAGGTTTTCTCCCCCAGTGGGGACTTTTCAGTGGCATACACACAGTTTATGTCTAATTATGGTTGTCAGTGTGGGAGAGAAATAGGGGAGGCATTCATTTGTCCTTTGGTCTGATTTTCTATCTCCTCCATACTCCTCTCTTCATTTCTCCCTGTCCAAGTGATTACAGCACACTTAAATGCCTAATTGGCTTTACTCCTTATTAGCAATACAATTATACAGGCCTTGGGATTCTCATGTGTGCAGCCATCTGTAGAGAAGAGACACCATTCAGATCTATCCATAATTCAAACCATAGTTATTCTTCCACTGGCAAGCCCGGGCCTTTGTGAGGGTTGTGTGGTTGTTATCCTGGCTTGCACGCCTCTCTCTCTCTCTGCTGTCTTTTGATCATTACCTCACCTTTGTCCTTAATAAATTGAATCTTTACAGATAACACAAACCATTATTGTTCATTTGTTTCCATGGTGTTTCTGGTGTGAAAATTAGGTGGAATTCAAAAGTAGTCTATTTTCAGAAGACTAGGAAGAAGATGTTTGTCACTAATTGTGCATTTAATTTGTTAGACTTGTTGCATCACATGTAATTGGTTTTACAGAATATTTAGCAAAATAAATGCTAAATCAATGTAATAAATAAAAATGATTATGTCAGTGGCATCCACTCCTGTCCCTCCTACAAGGAAGTACAGCTGTCGCCTTGACAGTAAGTTCATGCGATCTGAGGGAGCTCACTGAACTTTGCCACATGATGGATGGATTAAGTCAGCCAGGTATATTAGAGTACACCGTTGTGGAGCTTCATTATCTGTGACCATATCTGCGCACCGAGGAACCTGTCTGTCTGCCTGGGGTCTTCCCCCGCTGTAATAAGACAGCTCTGATAGTATCTAATGACAAGGCAGACACCCCAGTTCCTGATGCCATTATCAAAAGTGGCCTCATCAATCAGACGGCAGTGTGACAGGGGATGTGTGTGTGATGACAGGAAAGATCGGTGATGAGAGGCTGGAGCGGAGGAGCAGGGTGGGATGAAGGGATGATGGGTGCAGTGAGGGGTGCTGGGAGTGCAGGCAGGAAGAGGCGGCGCACCTTTTACTCCCGTCGACCCGGTAAGAGATGGTCTCATTGGGGTCGTCGCAGAGAGCAGAAGAACAACCCCCTCAGTCAGTTTACACGCTCTGATAAATCACTCACATCCGTCCAGAAGATCGTTTAACGTGGCCTCTTTATTTTTCACCTTACATCATCTCTAGTCTGCAAAACTGTTCACAAAACTGTGATGGACAAAATAGTTCTGCATTTTCATGTTCTCAACATAACTGACAGTCATTTCATAACAATTAAGAGTTTCCATTTTTACACAACAGGTGTTATTTTGTTTTATGAAATCAAGGGCTGCACTGAGAAACAGGCGTTCATAAATTGTGCATGCATGAATTGTTCAATTGAATTGCACAACTCCATAATCCCGTATTCTTTGAGTTTAAGGACATATTGCATCCGAACTCAAAGGCACACTTGTGTTGCTCAAGCACAGGAAATTTCCAACATGCTGAATGAACTCTCAAGCACTGGGGAGGAAGGGGCTGAGTTTACGCTCACGCGGATTAACATGTTTGGAAATTCTAACTCTCTCCATCTGACATCTTTGTGTGAGAAGAAAAGCAGAGAAACCTTTGACAACGACATTTTTCACATGATCAGGGCCGGATGAAAAAGTGCCTTTGAAAGGCAGTGAAGCCCAGGAAAATTGTTTGTTGACCACACAACAACCATCGTATTGCGGCTGTCAGGCCTGCGTGGCATGAGGAATTCCTTTGGGAAACAGATTAATAGTTCATTTTCATGGCAGTTGCACTGAGAATGAGCGAGAGAAAGAAAATAGAGAGGGGGACATGAGTGAGGAAAAACAAAAAAAACAGGTTTTTTTTCTTTTCTTTTTTTTAATAGACTTCTTTTTGTTATCATTTATAAGCATTTTTTCATTTTTTAGTTTGACATTTGTAATAATAATAAAAGAATATTCATGTCCTTTGTATAACCATATGCAAATGCTTTACTTTCAGCCAAACACTCGTCTGCATTTCCTCTGGGGTTACTTCCAATAGACGTTTTGTTTTTCCAACTTGACTACAATGTCATCCAGAATGCCTTCTCAGCGACAAGGAAGTTTTGGAGGACTGCTGCCCCATCCTCGCTTTCCCATAATCTCCCGTTTTATTTTATCAGGGAATTTCTGCAGAAACAATGGTCTTCCTTTTCAGAAATGTTTTGCATACCTTCCCTGAATATATCTGAATTAGCATGGAAATAAAAACATGTTTATGCCTGCACCAAAATGACCCATGAGAATTTGGCGTTAAGAAGGTAATTTCTCTGAATGTATTAACCTGTGGAAAGAAAATATTACAACAATAATGCAGCCAGTCTTATATATCTATGATAAAAAGCAGAGTGAATTGGGGAAAAATGTGTTTTAAAAGATACTGGAGAATTTGATTTAACGAGGGATTAGATGGTTTGTTTTCTTTAATCTGAAATGGATTTGCAGCATTTAGGAATAGCACCAAATAATTTGTTGATAATCTGTGTGGTTGTGAAAGGGCAGAGACAGCACATTCTTTTACAGGTTGTGCTAAGTATTCATTTGGAACGGGAACATTAGTCCTTATTTGTTGCCTGTGTCACACTTTATAGCCTTGGGAACACGCTCAACAAACACTAACAAATCACTTTCCCGGGCCACAGTAGGTAACCCCACGGTAAGTAGCACAAACTTTTGTCTTTTCCCAAAGTTTTTATCCCAGTAATTGTTCTAAGTGCAGGTATCAATCAGAGCCCTTGCCATTTACAGTACATTATCTCCTACATTAGCTCTGTTGAATTATGTGTGAGTGCAGGTGGAGACACAGTAAACACCAGCTCTGTGAGAGAGTATGTGTGTGTGTGTGTGTGTGTTGAGGAGTAGGCGTGCATGCATGTGCATACACCTTGTTAGCTTGTATCTATGCACGCCCATAGCTTTGGAGCCAGACAGAGGTTTGCTCCTCAATAGATCAAGGCCTCACTAATGGCATATGATGCTGCAGCGGCCTCAAAATGAGCCATGTAAAAGAGTGACATTATCGATCGTGCCCGGCGAGCCGTGTGGCCTCCAAACACCTGTGATTTTAATGGCACGCTTACTTTTTCATGGTTGTGGGAATAAATCACAACGTAGCTGTGCCGGATCAGGGGGCCCCAGCAGTGTGGCAGAGCGCTCCATCACATTTTATATTGTGTTAATAATGTCAGATGTATGTGGGGGGAGAGAGGGCCCTGCATGCATTCATCACAGGCTCGGAGGTATACGGGGAAAGGACCGGACAGGGTGTCGGGGCTGGGAGACAGACGCCTCCATTGAGCTTTCTGTCATTCCTCCACAGACTCAGACAGAGACTGCAAGGATCTATATAAGCTCCGTGCGACACGGCATACAATGTGTCTGCTGGGCGGCTCTCAATAGCACTAAATTTGAGCCCAGCAAACATTCGTCAAGACATATGCTTTTATTCTTGCCATCAGAGAGGTTAATGGGATTAATTCACAATTCAATCACTCTGAAATGTAGCTATAAATTATTCATGTCTCAATGGAAAGCAAGACTTTTGTCCATTAATTCTTGGAAATAATTTCCACTCTGTTTCTGTTTGATAAATGATGTGCACGAGAAAAACATATTGAAATTTGCAGAAAAATTAAACTGCTGTCATTTTGTCTTCTACGAACAGAGGCCAGTATGAGTGGATACTTGTGCTCCTCTCTCTGTTTAATTCTCTGTCGAAGAACACAGAGCAGATCATCTTAGGAAACACCTTCTGCCAAAGCTATTCCAGCACACCTTCCAGGAAATGCACTTAATCTGGTCAGCATTACCCAGAGGAATTTACTCATGCATTGATCCAGTTGACATGTTGTCTGACTTGGGTAAAAATCAAACCAATTCTTAACATCATTTTACATATGAGAGATTTATTTGCATTATTTTTTAAGCCCCGTGCAAAAATGCATATTTGTTGCAACTATTGCTCTCCACTATCTACGCTTTCCGGCAGCCTTTCCGCTCCTCAGACCCTAATAACAATGCAGGCTCTCTTCAAAAACAACAGTACAATGTAAATCATCGTCGGTGAACAACAGGTAGTGAGCACTGTACAATTATTACAACCTCTTGGAGCGATAACATGTAATCCACAAGCACCCATCCCTGCAGGCACTTAAAGACTTTGACCCCTTGCACTCCCTTGCAATGTGGTTAATGCAGATTACAATGGTCTGACTACTGAGAGCCGTCCTCACAGCTGCTCCCACCTCTCCCAGTCCGCACGGCTGTAATTTAGCAGGCTGGGCCACTAGCTCCCCCCCCCTGCAAGCTTTGAAGCAAAGTCAATAGAAATTGGACGGAAACTTTGTCAAGAAGAAATGAAAATAATAATTAAGAAAAATACAGCCCTTTAGAGCCGTATGTGTCTCAGGGTGAGATGGAGAAGACAGGAGTGAGAGTGCACTGAGGAATCAAACAGGCAGCTCACTTTGTCAGACAGGATTTGGCACCTTCACACTTCCGTCTCTCTCGCTGCCAGTGACCTCATTTGAGTTTAAGCAGGATCAACCTCCATAACAACATGAAAGTTAACCACATGGCATGTTACAGTTTATGATTTAACTAACGTGTTTATTTTTAAGTTCTTTAAATCTTGAACAAGAGTTACATTGATGCAAAGCATGGTTGTTACAGTTACTTTTCATCACCAAAGGTTGCTTTTTGGTACCTTTGTAGAGTTAGTAAAGGGGCAGAAGAGAAGCAAAAGGTTATTTTGGACAGTCTCCAAGCCACGGGATTTATTATGCCTTGTCAGTGAATTGCTCTGTGTATTGAATATATTCGCTCTAAACTAATTGACCAGTATGGTGAGAGGCGCTGAATTAGGCAAATGGGCCCAGGATGTGAAGTTGGACTTGATTTATTACTTTGAATGCAACTCAAATCAATGGCTCAGCTCCCCAAAACCATTGCATTTCCCAGCTGAAATCATTGTTATGCTTAAGAAAAGAGAGATTATGCGGGCTTAATGAGTTTCAGTGGTTGAATGTGTTTGCGCGCCATTCAGGGGCGAAATCATATTTAATGGCTGACACTCAGTTCATGGCAGGTCCTCCTTTTTCTCAGTGGCAGGTCACCTTCGTCACCGCAGAGGCGCTTTCAGAGGGGAGGGCCAAAGATAGGGTCCTACATTCATGAAAAGAGGAGCACAAACACTGTGCATGAGAAATGAAATGGGAGAAAGGCAGTTGATTTGCACACAGCACTACAGCTCAGCTTAGGGTTGGCTATAGGCCTCAGCCTGCTGACCTCACTGTGCCAGACTGGGACCTCACTTGCTTTAGGAGACGCTTTTGTTTCTCCTGTTCAAGAAGAGCACTAATTTCATTTCAGTCTCGACACACCAGTTGCCTTGGCTTCTAGGTGAAAAATGTTGCAGATCGCTAATAAATTAAGATGTTCTCTTTCTTCTGTCTCAGAGCTGTTTGTCCCAATGTCCCAAACTAAGCCCACAGTTATATTTTCACAACTGAAATCGCATTCATTTGCAAATCGACCCCTTACAATTAATTCCCCAAGACTGAAGTTCTAAGAGGCTGATAAATAAAAGTAAAGGGCAGCTATAGTTTGGCTTCGGCCTGACAGCGTTGCCCTAACTTCTTGTTTTCACTAGTTCTCTCTTTTTTTACAGGTTTGATTTTTTTAAGCCCGTTCTGTCCTTTTTCATGGCAGCAGGTAGAAGATGGCACCAAAGTAACCCAAACAATGCATAAAATACCTACATGAATGTTTGGGATTTGCAGTGATTTGAAATGTACTTGACTGATTGGTTATGATTTAGTGAGAACTTCAGGACAGTTAGCCTCGGTTGTTGTTGCACAAACATATATATTTCCATATACACTAATCAATGCAGCTGCTGTAATGTGACCCATTGTCAATAGTAATATGCTCCTATTAGGAACAATGCATTACCATGACCAGTTATGAGATTAACAGTTATTGGCTCACAAATGAAAAAAGGCCATCCCAGCTTATTCCGGTTTAATAAGCACTGAATCCACTTTATTGATTATTCGCTGCTAATATGCAGTAGCTAAAATCAATAAGCAGTCCAGTTCTCATTTCAATATAAATCCAATTATTGCTATTGCTAAAGCTGAAGAAATTAGTGAGGAAATGGATTGCCATGTTATATTAATTTGCCCATATATGCCCTCAACACTAGTCTTTGTTTAGTATATTCATAACATATAGGGAGTAATAATGTCTTATTTTCATAGCAGTGCACATTTACACTCTCACACTTGTGACTTCACTGATCTCGTACATTATGTTGCTATTGTAATTTATCGCTTAAAATAAATTAATGTTATTTGTACAGTTGTTGGGGGTTTGGTGTATATCATTAGCTGATTTAATCAAATATGACTATGAGTAAACTATTTGATTTAATGACTCCATATGGAGTCATTTGTGGGGGCGCTCTGAATCTGACAGCAATTCACATAAAGCGAGCAGAAATATGCTTCTACATTCCTCAGTTGAATTCCATTAAATCCCCCTTAAGTCTCTCTAATCACCTGGTTACACATAAGGCTGTTTGGTTTTTCAAATCATCTCTAGTTAGAGGAAGAAGTGAGGGAGACAGGGAGAGACATCATTACTCTATAATAAAGCATCCATATGGTGTAAATGTTGAGCTGGTGCAAATCCCTGCAGCTTAGCTGCAGAGCACCCTGGCAGGGAAGGTCAGGAGTAAATGCGTCTGACTTAAGCATATGTTTCTTTTTCTGCCATTTATATTTCCGGGTTGTTGGCACGAACAGGAGTTAAACTGTACATTATTTGGTGGTAGGACTACATAGAAAGACCATAACCCTTATGTTATCAGTAATATCATCACTGCTGTACATCTCTGTTGGTATTTTTTAGTAGTGTACCAAAGTACAAAATAGTATGCGTATCATATGCCCAAAAGTATGGAGCAAATGGAAGCTAATGTCCTAAAGCCAAGGAACATTCTGAAAAAACGGTGTGTAAAAATAGTGTGTTTTGTGTGTTTGTCTCATCTTTTGATTAAAATGAATACAATTAATGCAGCACAAAACATCCAATTTAAGTCATCAGAACATATAGCTTTTTCTTCTGCTTCCTTTTATTTGTCACTTTACATACTGTTTTGTATGCCCCTCTAGATACATAACATTAAAATATATTATACAGCCAAGCTGATAATGGTGTAGGATCAGTGATTTTTATTCTATTGGTCCTCATAATCTCATAACTTGTGTTGTTTCTCTTTGACAAGCATATATATATATATATTATTGTGTGTAGTTCTGTACTGCTTGTTATTATATAATGCTGTTGTTTTTACTCTGTATTGTTATTGTGTTGCCCTTGTGTTTGGACTAGAGATGCACACTAGCTTGAAGCTATAACCTGGTACAGCACATCACTCATGTAAACTGAACACTGTGCCTTTTAAATAAAATAAATAAATCTCCATGGACCATGCTAATTGCTATGAACCTCTGGAGGCATTAGGCTGTTGAGCCAGCTCTTGGCGACTTTCCATGAGATGTGATATGTTTAGCTTAGTGGACCCCTTCTTCTTGTACGTGTTTTATAAGTACCAACAAAGATGTGTAGTGTGCAGCCTCCCCTGGTCTACAGGGCTGTGCAGAGACCTTTGGAGGGCAGGTGCTCAAAGTATAAAAAGGGGCACATGAAAATCGATGTGGCAATATATTGTTGTTATATATTTGTTTTAACCTTGTCTCCTTGCGAGGCATCTTTGCACTACAGAACACACAAACACACACACACACCCACACACACCCCCGCACACACACACACACACACACACAGTTACATTTCATATATTTTCCTAAAATCTACTAGGGCCATATCTCCTTAAGTCTGCACTTTGATATCAGGAATATAATTCATTTTACATTGACATTTTTTGATTTATTTCCAGAGATATTATTGAGTTTATATAGTGGTTTTGCTGTTGTAAACATCACTATTGCTGTTGTAGAAAAAAAATCTTTTTGTCATATT
>JAOVVB010119513.1:0-12545 GCA_028570985.1 Heterobranchus longifilis
CATTTTTCTGATACGTTTTGTTTTAATTAGTTATTTGATGCTATAAAAACGGGGTGAAACGTCATGATTGACAGCTGAGATTGACTCGCGATTGGTCGGGCAGGTGTAAGGGCGCACTGTCACTACTGCTCAGACTCTGGTTGCAAAATTACAACATGGCGGCGCTCGAATCCGGGATATTTTGGCTTCACTTTTGTACAGTGGGAGGAAGTGGAGATGCGCCGTCCATCTTTTTATACAGTCTATGTTATGCACCATGAAAAGTGTCTAGGCTTTAGACCACCCTACACACTTAGGCCCAGTTTAATATGTAACTCAGTTTTATACAATATATGTAGTCGGGGGTCCCTGCTCCGTCCCTTGGGTCCTCGGCCAAACATTTCTTTGATTTAGAAAATAAGTTGAAAGTCTCCAGTCTGCCAACTCTAGTGTCAAAAAAGTATCACTACTAAGTCAACCAAATATGACAAAACTATAAGACAACTTTTAGATTCTAACAATAACAAACCCAGTGACAAAAGAAGAAACTATTTCCACTGCTTTAACACAGATTATCACATCTCGCCCCTCTCTATGACGGCTGACTTTTCACTCTGCTTTCGTATAACTTCAGACGCTCGCCGCACAACATTCTCAAAATATTACACCAAAAAAAAAGCATGCACGGTACATAAATCTCTCCGTGCTTGCACTGTTCTGACGAGGCCGTGCAGAGTTCAGGGAAGAGTCAGCTGCTGCAGCTGCTGCTCCTTGGCAAGACAGCGATCTTCTGCCTTGCCAAAGACTAAATTAACAAGGCCTCCCGTAATTAAGCAAGTTTATTGGCCCCTGGGGAGTCCCTTCTCCTCATACAATTCCCATCTAGCCTTGTTTATATCCCTTTCTTCTTCCTCTATTTCCATCAACCAGGGAGAGTGCGCAATCTTTTTCATGATTACACATAAATAAGTGCTGTTTTGTGCACGCGCGCCAAAGTACAACGACACACACACACACAAACGCCGCCGACAGGAAACGCTACTAAATCGCCCGAGACGCTTGAAATCACATATCGCGAAAGTACACAAATTTGTTTGCTCAAAAATCCAAAAGACAAACATGCGTGGATGATGAAAAAACACACTCGACGCCGCAGTCGTCAAGTACTCTGTCCACACAGTCCTTTGTACGCGCACTGATTACACATTACACACATACATGCAGGTACACAGAAGGAAGAAAACATCGGCTAATGATGCGCATCAGATCGCCTCAAAGGTTTGGACTGGAGTTTGAATCACACATCTGTCATCCCGCACTCCTCTGTTTTCCTCTTTCAATTATATATTTATCTTTGTAGTGGCTGAGTGATGCGTTGAGCCCCGATCTGCTACTGATCCCAGCCCAGATCCGACAGAAATAGAACATCCTCCCGATCCTGCTATCAACGCCTTCTTTCCCTCCATCGCTCCACCCTTGAGGCTTATGTAAATACATTTCCCTGTGATTTCACGTCCCTTTCTTGGTCAGGTATTGTGGGGTTTTTCTTTCTCCCTCGATTCTTCTGGTGACAACTTATGACAACGGGTAAACAACTGAAAAAAACTAAACAAACGTGAGAGGGAGAAAGATAGAAAGATTTAAAAAAAAAAAAGGGGTTGAAGAAGAGACTCGTGGAGGAGGATGCGCATCAAGGGAGGTGTCGCGCTTTAATCAAATCTTAGCTGGAGGTTGATTTGATGTTTGCAATATTACTTTTACTGATTTTTTTCTTCTTACGTAAGTGGATCCTCGTGGGGGTGGGGAGACTCTTTGCATGGATCCAAAATCAAAATGAAATCAGATTGGTTTTTGCGATGGCAGTCTGACAGAACAGTAAATTAGTCAATAGTCCAGACACTGGTGGTGGGCAGAGCTGCAACTCACGATTACTTTCATTAACTAACCCTAACCCTTCCTCGATTAATCGATTAGTCATTTGGTCTATAAAGTGTCAGAAAATATGAAAAATGTGCATCCCAGTTCTCGAATTCTAGGGTCTTTAAATGTCTTGTTTTTCAGTCCAGAATCCAAAGATATTCAGTTTAATATGACATAAAATATGACATAAAACAGAGAAAAGCAGAACATTTCCATATTTGAGAAGCTAGAAACAGAATTTTCGGCCATTTTTCCAAGAAGAAATTACTTTAACGATTAATCGTTTATCAAAATAGTTGCATTTTTCCGTCGATCGACTAATCGATTAGTCGACTAATTGTTGCAGCTCTAGTGGTGGGAAGTATGGGACGATTTCTCGTGGATCGCGATAAAAAACATTCGCAAAAAGTTGATCGTGGTGAATTTCCATTATCGGGATAATCGTGAATATCCTCACGAATTGACTGCAGTTTACGACAGTGTCCTATCTGTGATGCAATACAAAAAAACTGGCGTTTGATACTGACTGACTTACGAATTAAATCATCCGACAATTAGTTTCTTTAAAAAACAATTGTAACGTTTTAAGAAAAAAGTTGTAATGTTTAGAGAAAAGTCAAACGTTTATGAGAAAAAGTCAAAATGTTTCAAGAAAAAAGTCACAATGTTAAGAGAGAAAAAAAAGCACAATTTTATGAGAGAAAAGTCGTAAAGTTTCAATCAAAAAATTCTAATGTTTCAAGGAAAAAGTTGTAATGTTTTACGAGAAACTCACACTGACATTTGTCGTGAAATGCCCGTTCTAGAGACAAGTTTGTCCTTTCTGGGCTCCTGTAGCTGCAAGATGGCCGCCTCCATGGAGGACCAGCTCCCCATGTAGATAAAAACAGCTCATTCTAAGGTCATAAAAACACAATCATTCTTATTTTGACTGGATTACATACTAATTAAAATATACTAATGAATATTATATTCAATTTTTGCCAAGTCAGGCAGCTAAATACTACACACTGGACCTTTAAAGCTTTTTGTGCATTTTGTGCCCTGAAATCTGAAGGGTTCCAACTTCAAACATGAAAATAAACTTCCACTAAGTTTCATTACCTCCTTAATTAACTTTCACAGAACTAATCATCATTGTAACATGTGTCACTTTGTGCTATACAGGTATGTCTAATTTTGGAACAAATAATTATCTGCCAAACTGCTGCAGCAGCGCAGATTGTCGACTTGTTAATGAAATAAACTGTGAGGAAAATCAGTGTAGAGGGGAAGTGTTAATTGGCCCTGAAAGCACCTGAAAGCACAGTTAACCAGGTGGCAGGTTTCACATATACAAACACAAATTCATGTTTTGACAGTTTCCTCAGCTGTCACATAACTGTAATCGCACTTGCTCACTCGTTTTTTACCGACACGTGATTGATCCAAACACATGCGTCCAAACACTCTGCTAGCATAACGCACCTCGCGACACAGCCTCCGATTAGTCGGGAAAACACGATTACAGGGACAGAGAGCGAGACGGAGAGCAGACGAAGTAAAGGAGAAGACAGAGACAGAGAGAGAGAGAGAGAGAGAGAGAGAGAGAGAGAGAGGAGAGAAAACAGAAGAGAAACAAAAAAGAAAGGCAGTGCCACAGGCTACATGGCATCCCCGTCCTGAGGATTAGTGCAAATCTGACAGGTCGCAGTGAAAACAGAGCGACAGGATGAAACGCTGAAACGAGTGCAGGGGCCCCGAGAACGGTACACTGCCAGGCAGACGACACACACACACACACACACACATAGACGCACATACACACATGCCAGTTAGAGACATGTCAGTGGAGTAATGCCATACTGTACTAAAAAACCCTGAAAGGCATGTCGCAAAACATGGGACGATATGAAGACTTCATGTCATGATTATCCATGGCCAAAATAATTCAGATTCACGATATTATCCCGATAATCATGAAAATATGTCTAAACCTCGTAAAACGGCACTAAAACACACCGGAATCACTACATTTTGCATGTTTTCTCTTGTTTTCTAAACATTACGACTTTGTTCTCATTAAATTGTGAGTCTTGTTCTCGAAACATTGCAACTTTTTTCTTGAAACATTACGACTTTTTTCTCTAAACACTACGATTTTTTGCTCATAAAATTGTTGTGACTTTTTTCTCTTGTTCTCTAAACATTACGACTTTGTTCTCGTAAAATTGTGAGTTTTTTTCTCCAAACATTACAACTTTTTTCTCATAAAAGTATGAGTCTTGTTCTCGAAACATTCCAACTTTTTTTCTTGAAACATTACGACTTTTTTCTCTAAACACTACGTTTTTTTGCTCATAAAATTGTTGCGACTTTTTTCTCTTGTTCTCGAAACATTCCAACATTTTTCTCTAAACATTACGACTTTTTTCTTGTAAAATTGTGAATTTTTTTCTCCAAACATTCCAACATTTTTCTTGAAACATTATGACATTTTTCTCTAAACATTACGACTTTTTTAAGACTTTTTTTTAAAAGAAATAAATATTTTTATATATTTTTAGCAAACTGCAGTCGATTGATGAGGATATTCACGATTATCCCGATAACAGAAATTCACCACGATCAACTTATTTTTGATTAACGTGATTTAACGTGTTTTTTTTATTGCGATCTACAATAAAATCGATTATTGTCCCATCCCTACATGTCACAGAGCAGACATGATGAAAATACTTTCAGCTGGAGTGCAGAAGCGTGTGTGTGTGTGTGTGTGTGTGTGTGGACACTGAGACCAGGTGCATGGCCTAAAGCAGCGGATGTTGGAGACAGCAAAAGGACAAAACACACACGCTCGGTGCATGTGATCTTATCGCTGTGTGTTCGCATCACGTTGTCATGACGCCAGAACCTGCAGTCAGACAGATGTGGCCCACCGAGATAAACCCCCCCCCGCCCCCCACTGGACGACTATTGCATCATTATTTCCTAAAGTCAAATGTATTCGACACACAGTTGTGTAGAATTAAAATCAAAAGGACTGAAATGTTTCCGACTGAAGATTTTGGGTTTGCTGTTTACACGGGATGTGATCTAATACGCTCTGGTGTTTACAAGCTCCGACGCATTTAATCAGAACGACTGTGTGGTTTTTAAGAGTTTGTATCAAAAACAAACTGTCAAACTGCAGCTTGGCTGTGGGCAGAAAGAGCGCAGCCAGAAAGTAATCACTTTGATCATTTACATGGTATATTTTTATTATTTTGATCAGTTTATGAAAAGGTTTAAACTACCACCAATTAGTTTGGTTTGGGCCTGTTTATTCTGATTGAGTTTGTGCTTTTAAACTGATTATAATCAGAATATAAGGCTCCATGTAAACGTGGCTAGTGTCTCTGCAAAACATAGAAATATCTAAAGTACCGATCCGATACTTAACGAACGGCCCTGTTACCGAGGGCAACGCATGGTGTGGTTAGGAAAAATCACTTTTTCATAATCATGAAGAAGATGAAGATTTTTGAAAACACAGGATCTTCAGCATTCAGGATCTTTGAACCAACTGTCTAAAATGTCTTATTACAAAGTATTTTAACAATAAAGTCAAACAAATTATATACGTCGTAAATATAAGAGCAAGTTGTGATCAAAAGATCCGTAATAAGTTTCCGTTCCGTCTATATGGACATGCAAGTAATCGCCAAAAACTCAAAAAATTCACACAATTTCAAAGACACCTGCACGCATCTCGAATCTAAATAGAGCACACACATTGTATCGCCAGAAATTACAAATTCCCACCTTTCTAATGACACCCGAACGCCCCTCGCATCCACATCACATCCGGCGCTATTTGTGGTGAAACAAGCGATCAAACTTCACATTTTACCGTCAAAGTGACATAAATCTGTGTTATTGTCAGAATATTCCACCAAGACTTACTTACATGTCTCAGAAGAAATATCTCCACACGGCAGCCATGTTTGTTTATCTCGCAGCCATGCGGTCTACTCGATTAGTACATGCATAGAAGTGAATTCAATAGATCGGCCCCATTGTCGCCGATACCTGATCCAGCTGTTTGAGCTATTCGATATCAATATTGGATCGGTGCATCCGTAAGTATTACAGGGAAACATGGGTGATAAAAATGTAGCCATGCTCCTTAGTAATTAAACACAACACTGCTCCATTGAAATTGTGCGCAAATGGAGCAAATGCTGCAGACACTGACTTCAAAATGCATCTGGAGAGGATTAAAATTATCAAAGGACCAACGCACTGAAAAACAGCTAGAATTAATACCGGGGTGATGGGGAAAAACATCCACATGTGCGCTCCGGACGGGATTTAAATTACTGGATTGCGCAACTAATAACCACATTACCTCCCCTAGAGAAACAAATCCCGTCCGAATTGAGTTTTAGTTACATATACAGATGCATTAAAAAGTCCTCCACTCTGCATCTATCCATCATCTATTTTCTCTTTCCACTGGCTTCAGTGCTTCACCCTCCTGCACCTGCAGGGATTTTTTTTCCCGCTGCACCTCTCGGCTCCTGCAATCCATTTCTCCAAAACCCACCACACCAGTTTGTAATCTGTAGTCTGCGTCAGTTACCTTCTCATTTCCTAAAAGGATTTGTGATTCACATAAATGTCAGTGTGACAGCGATGATGCACAAATGCTTTGCCACGTAGCAATTTGTTGCTCTTCAGACAAAATTGGAACAAATAAACCTTTAACATCAAACACGCTGAGTGTATTGAATCATCAGTGCCGCTGACCGAAGCCGCAGCTTTTTTTTGTTTTGTTTTTAAAGCTTTCCTCACCGGTGACTGAAAGCTCCACTGTGAGCTCAGGCGTGATATTCATTAGATTACATCCTGGTTAAAAGCTTTCGGAAAAGACAATGAAAGCCACAGAAACTATTGTTAAAAAACGACCACTTAGCTTGAAGAAATTGTTGGATATTTTGGGAAATAGACTTACTGATGTCACGGCTCTGTAAATGATAGAGCATGGTCTCTGTATGAAAAGTGTCACGAGATCATTTCTGTTATGATTTGGCGCTGTGTAAATAAAATGACTTACTTACGCCCACAAGATGACACAGAGCTGGTTTTAAATCGGCAAAGTATCCTGTTAGAAAGTTGCAGCGACGTTGAAAGTGAGCTAACGTTAGCTTACAAAACATGTACCTCCCACTTGTTGTCATGGCGACCACAGAAGGCCCTGCTTCATGACGTCGGGCGATTTTACATTCTGAGTCAAAACAATTCAACTCGATGCGTTCAGGGCGCTCCTGTAAAAACGCGAGGCGCCGCAGGCTGCTAACACTCGTTCTGTCTGATTGGGGCCTTAGCATGTTTTCTAAATACTCTGTGACATCACTTCCTGCTTTTTGGCACCATAACATCAACAAATACTACACTGAAAAAAGTAAAACAATGCTGTCGCTCGTATAGCTGAAAATTATTAGTTTGTGGATTTAATCTAAACTATCTAATTTATATTTATGGTTGAACTTTTCTTTTTTTCCATTTTGATACAATCAATTTAATTTAATTCAATTTAATCCAACCTTCAAAAAATTGTTAAATTAAGTTAAACATTTTAGGTTAAACTGAATGTAATATTTACATTAAGTCAATAAAGACAATTTTTTTTTTTTTTTTATTTTTTTTTTTAAATTTAGAACAACTTAAAATAATTAGGTTTGCTCAACATTCAGAAAATAGTTTGCATGGAGTTAAAAAATACAGGTTTACCTGATTTAATTATATTACACTGAGTCAATGTCAAATAGTGATTTTTTTAAGTTCATCCAATGTTTTATTTTTTTCGGTGTCCAAGTCAATTTGAGTTTGAGAGCCCTGATTTAAAGGGAGTTCCTGTCAGAGGTTAAGCAAGAAATATTAGTAAAAAAAAATATTCGCAATGAAACAAATTCGAAACGACAACAAAATAATTTGAGCTGGGGCGAGTCCAAAACAAAACCATAGAAATGTGTGTCAGTGTTTTCAGTGTTGCCCGGGGCTGAGTGAGAAGGATGAGATAAAGACGAGGTTTTGGCAGATAAACGCTGAATTTCGAGAGCATACGTAGATAAAGGTTTTGGCAGTTTCTCCCCCCTACTCTTTTCTTTTCTCTCCGTGACTTTTCGCTGAACTCTCTCCGCTCCCTCCCGTCTTGTGAAAGCAGAGGAGGACTCTGTGAAAGAAAATAAGGCTTTTCAGACTCTCTAGTGGTCCTTTTTTTTTTTAAATTCATTTCTCATCCTCTCGAGTCTCGCAGGCAAAGCTCACTTTCCCTCACCGGCGGACGAGATCTCGTCTCTCCCCTCCTTCTAATCTACGATATACTCTCTTCCTCCCTCTTTACTCATTTCACCTCTTATCTCGCTTTGCTTCCCTCCTTCCTCTCCATTTGCTCATTTCCTCTCATTTTCACTCACTTCCTCCTCTCATCGCTCACCTTCTCACTCAGAAAATATGCCTGGAAATGAGATGATGTAAGAAAACACTCGGCTTTTGCAAGAGCAGGCTGGGAGCCAAACAGCGATTCCCATATTTTATTATTATAACATCCATTGCTTGTAGAATTGGGACCAGGAAAAGTAAGAACGATGGCATGCGTGTTGCACAGATTTATATTTATATATATATACGATATGTGTTAGTTACCCCTGAGGCAGCGGTGCGATGTATTCAAAAATCAGATGCAGCTTCTTTTTTTAAAAATCTGGCGTGTGAGAAAATTGAGTTGATCACCTGAGAGACATGTCTCCCGGTTAATGTCTCTGTAGAAACTGGCGGGAAAAAAAGGATATTTTTATATCCACCTTGTGGATACGAGAAAAGATTTTCATTGACGTGTGCAGGCGGATCTGGGACCGCATTACAGAAACTTCTTATCTTATCTGATTTTTTCCCAATTTGGGAATAACTTTAGGAATCCTATCTTATCTTACTTCATCCTATCTTATCTAGGAAAACCTAAATACTCAATGCAACGTCGGTTATCAACTTTTATATCGGTTACCTAGCAACCGACGCTACTTTTCTCATTCAGTTATTTCCTCACTGAAACATACAAAAAATGGAGCAAAAACAACGACGGACTTAACTTCAAGACAGACGAGTTAGAGATGCTGGTATAGAGAAATCTAAAGGTTTTTATTTTTGGGACGTTTCCAACAACACGGACTCGGGAGATGAAAGAAAGAGAGCGGGCTGAGAGAGCAGACACAGTCTCCGGTGTATCCGGCATCCAACAGAGAGCTGTTGCTATCAAAAAGAAAATAAGTACTGACGAGTAGATAGGTTAGAGGAAGGCTGCTGGTTGTGTAAAAGTAATAAAAGAGCAGCCGTGCGGATTAAATGAGTTAGCTAACACTACCTGGTGGAAAAGTGAAAGTTAGGAGAGTTTATTTAAGATTTTGGGAAGTTGGGATGCTTGTGTAATACATTTTTCCCATCTGTAATGTGTTTTTTTTTTTTCCTAAATCAGGTCCCAAACAGTTAAAATAGGATCTACACATTTTATTTATCCTTTATTTACACATACAATATGCAATATTCTGCCGCTAGGGGTCTCACAATCAAAAACAACAAAGGCTAGTTATTGCGGTTAGTTTCTCCTGGTTTGGATTCCTTCAGTGTTCATCGTTCAGGAGGTTTTTAACGTGAGCCGAATTATTCACAGAGGTCTCCTCCTCTCCAAAACAAACAGACCCGGTGATTTTAACTGGTAAAAACACTGAATAAAGCAGTTTTACGTTAAAAATCGTTGTTTTTCCAAAGCAGTTCAGCGCTAGCTAGTTAGCTGCTGCTAACCATGGCTCAGTTTGTTTCTCTGATTACTTCAGATCCAGACGTCTGATGAAAAACTCCTTCTATAAAATATATAAGTTAAACAGACCAAGATCTTAAAAGTGTATTGTATAAATGTGGCTTAAAACCGGATAAAAAGTTGTTTTTTTTGCAGATCCTGACGCACGCGCAGAGGGGATGTGGTGACAGGCGTTCTGCGACCAAAAATTCCTCTGGTTTGAACTTTGTTGGAAACATTTGGGATAATTTAAGTACACAACTCAACTAAATATATAACATAGGTGTTGTCGCTTTTAGAAATTGTAATGTGGAATTGTTATATACTATAAGTTTTAACCAGGAAGTTTCCCATTGAGATACAATATCTATTCTGTCAGGGAGTTCTGGTCAACATGGGCAGCAAAAATAAAAAATTTATATAAAAGTCGGCTACAAACGTGGACAGATAACAACACACCAAGACACAATCTTAAAATCAATAACGCTCTTCTGTAAAAACTGACTTTAAAAGATTTTTAAACATAACAAGAGGGGAGAAAGCAGAACTTCTCAATCATTTTTCAGAATATATCTGGGACTCCTCATGTGTGTCCCTTGGAATAATTTGACAAAACCTTTTTTTTTTTTGTTATGTGAAAGAACACAAGGCAAGATATTAGCAGGGCCGGATCAAGGCCCCTGGGCACTTGTCTCCTGGAGGCCCCCATCCCCCCAAGTCAATTCAGGGGCCCCGGTGTTACATTTGATGTATGCACCAATGGGCCTGGGGGCCCTAGTGGTCAGCTTTAAGAGCGGAGGGGCCCTCACATACTGGGGGGGCCCAAGAGTGAGCACTGGCATTCAACTTCAGCTTGGAGGCCCCCTGGCAGTCTGAGGCCCCGGGGCACTGGCCCGGTCCATAATCCAACCATGGATATTAGACATGTATTAAAAATATTTGTACCATCTCAATAAATCCAAAAAACAAAACAATGACATCAGCTCAGTTAGCTGCGAGTAATAATTGTTTTAAATAATTTGTGAGATTAGAATGTAGTCTACAAACTATTTTAGATTATAGTTTATGAAGCCTTTGAATAATTTAAATTAACGGACCCCCTGGGGGCCCCCGGACCCCAGATTGAGAATTACTGTGGTAAAGATTTACTCAGCTCTGTTTGGGTATTTGGGAGAATTTTCTCTGATGATCTGATGTTATTTGTCAGTAAGTTTCTGTAATACGTCCCCTGCTCTCCTGATTCTCAGGAGTTATCCTTCTGATGTTTTCATGTTTTCAAGTCCTGACGATTAGCGGCACAATATCAGGTCGCTAGCGTTGTTGTTGGACGACGAATATTTGTATTGTTTATCTCTCGGTACCTCAGAGACTTGACTAATGACGATGGCCAAGATTAATAAATAAATCAGTGGAAACAAATGATGAAACAGTGCTTTTTTTTTGTTTTTTGTTCTGGGCTCTCGCCTCCTGTCGCCGCAGCCGTGGCTGAGATGGGTTTCACTGGAAAATTAGGCGTCTCTAATGCCGGCTAAGCTTTTAAGCTGCTCATTTCTGAAGCTTCCGTTACCTTGGTTTTCTCTTTGTTTCTCCGCTCCTCACTTTTGCTATTTTGTCTTTTATTTCTACTGCATCTCTCTCACCCATTTCTCTTTATCTCGCTCTCCTCACATCCCCTCTCGCTGTCTCTATCTCCGCCGCCCGCTGAGGGTTGTATTGTTGCGGTCGGTGGCTGCGAGTTCGAGGAGAGGACCACGGTCAGCCATCCGCGCAAAGCGCCAAATAAAGCTGCTTTATACAAAAAAAAAAAAAAGTCCCAAGACCTCGGCTTTCAGAGGCTCCGCATCTTTGTGGAGGATCTTCATCGAGTTCTTTTATTCCCAACAAACGCCGCCTGACTTAACTAGGTCATGTTTCAGAGCAGCTGAATTATGTCCTCGTGAGATTGTGTTTGTCAAAAGAGGAGACAACAGCTCTACAGCCACTTGCACATTATTCAGCAGGGGAGAAAAGTTGCCGCCGATCTCAGAGTCGAGGCCGAGCAGTCGGGAAAAAAAAGACGGCACTTCTGTGACAACAATAAACACTCGGTTTGGAGTAGGGATGGGACAATGATGGATTTTATCGTGGATCGCGATAAAAAAACATTCACAATAAGTTGATCGTGGTGAATTTCCATTATCGGGATAATCGGGAATATCCTCACAAATCGACTGCAGTTTATTACAGTGTGCTATCTGTGGTGCAGGGCAAATATTTGTCTTCATGTTTTGAGAAAGAAGTTGTAATGTTTAAAGAAAAAGTTACAATTTTAGGAGGAAAATTAGTTATATTTCGATAAAAAAAAAAAGTTGTAATATTTTGACAAAATGTAATGTTTCAAGAAAAAATGTGTTATGTTTCTTGAAAAAAGTAGTAATGTTTAGAGAAAAAGTCACATTTTTTCTTATATTTTGAGAAAAAAGTTGTAATATTTTGACAAAAAAAGTTGTAATGTTTGAAGAAAAAAGTAGTAATGTTTAGAGGAAAAAGTCACAATTTTAGGAGAAAAAAGTTGTTATATTTCGAGAAAAAAAAAGTTGGAATATTTTGACAAAAAAGTTGGAATGTTTCTTGAGAAAAGTAGTAATGTTTAGAGGAAAAAGTCACAATTTTATGCGAAAAAAGTTGTAATATTTTGGGAAAAATTCGTAATATTTTGACAAAAAAAGTTGGAATGTTTCTTGAAAAAAGTAGTAATGTTTCGAGAAAAAGTCACAATTTTATGATAAAAAAGTTGTAATATTTTGACTAAAAGTTGTGATGTTTCGAGAAAAAAGTAACAACAAAACAA
>JAOVVB010119524.1:0-12545 GCA_028570985.1 Heterobranchus longifilis
TGCATTATTCAACAATGCTATCACATATCGCATAGTTTCCTCACATTGTGCAGCCCGAGTGGGCGCTAACCTGACGCCGTCAGACGGTCGTTTCACAGACCGGCACAAAAGGTTAGGCACTTTGAAAAAATACCTGACAGGTGATTGGACGAAACATCTGTCTATCAAACTCAGGAGAAGAGCAGAAAAGTGCCGTTCTTTGCTCTTCTTTCAATAAAGAAATATTGTGATATAACAGACACTACTGTGGTTTTGCAGCATGGTGCTGCTGGTGATCTTTTGACTGCCTGGGTGGCAGTCAGCCAAACGTTAATGAAGACCAGACTCACTAATTGCTGCATGTTCAAGTAATGACACATAAAACACTAATGTGAACCACAGCCACTGAATCAAACACACTTTACAAAATCCATGTTGCAGGAGGACAGACCCCGGTCCCTTTTTCCTTCTGAAAACAGCAGCTCACATTAGGGATGGGACAATAATTCATTTTTATTGTAAATGGTGATAAAAACACTCACAATAACTTGATTGTGGTGAATTTACACTATCGGGATTATTGTGAATATTGTGAGCAATAAAAATATTTGTTTTTTATAAAAAGTTACAATGTTTTGAGAAAAAAGTTGTAATGTTTCAAGAAAAAAGTCCAAACAAAGCAAAATGTTTCCAGTGTGTTTTAGTCCCATTGTAAAAGCTCTAAGCATATTTTTTTGATTATCGGGATAATATCGTGAATCACAGTTCATTTGTCCAGGAAAATCGTGACATGGAATATCTCCACGCCTCGCTCACATACAACCAGGCTTGACTGGAGAATCTGACGACTTGCTTCTTCATGATTTAATGTCCATTGCAACATGTTTCAAAACTAATTTCATACAGTATTTCATCTCCCATCTAATAAAGCTACAAAAGCAGAGCTACCACAGTGAAAAAACTGCAACACATAAAACTAGTGGGTCACACAAAGACACACAAAACAAGATACTTTTATTCTAAAACAATGACTACGTTCGCATGCACACTAATATTCCACTATTATTCAATATTATGACAATATTACAAATTTGATACAAGTCATGTAAACAGCATATTCTGTTTGGATTTTCTGAATTAGGCAATTATTCAGAATATAGCATTTCCCGATTAAGACGTGGGATATGCCGATATTAATCGTATTTTTGGAGCATTCTTTGGACATGTATACAGCGTAGGGTTGGGCGATCATATCTGTTTTCATATCGCTCAATCGTGGTTAATCAAGATCACCGATAGACGATCAGATCACCAGGGGTGCAGCAGAAGTAGTGTTAGTCATTATTAGTTATTATCTTAATTTTGATACCACGATCCAAATCACATCCATAACATTAACTACTCTTAAGGAGCGCAGAGCAGGAGATCGGAGATGCGGGGTGTCAGATCTATGGAAAAGAGACGGTAAACTGGTTTGTAATTAAGGATTTAAAATTCACTCGTCACTCATGCTGATTAACGGGGCTCAGCAGGTGGACACCAGAAACATCTCGAAATGCACAGTAGGCTGCAGATTGTGGAGATTATTTTTATAACGTCTTAGTTCTGACAGTAAGTTAGTTAAAATCACTTTAATATCTGCTTAGGAAAAACTGTCGATCCCTCCTTCAATTATCGATATAACAACAAGTCCTCCAAACCACACGACCATATTTGTACAACCCATATGAGCGTTTACTAAAATATCGCCCCTAGCGGTCGGAGTAAATATGACCCATATGAGAGTTTTTCGCCCTCATACCTAAGCATTACGTTGGCGGTTGTTTGTTGGGTTTAGGAAACAAAACAACTTGGTCGGGTTAGAAAAAAGGTTGTGGTTTGGGATCAAATCATGATATTTGATACATTAAATCCATTTTTGTGCATCCGCATAACGTCCCATGACATCAAGTTCTTACATGAAGTTAAAAATAACTTGCTGTTTCATTTTATTTTCAAATAGGACACAAACCCAGCTCTCCTGGGTGAAAGTCCTGTTTGATCCATCCACCACCTCTCCCGCCCACCGAAAACATGTTTCTCGCTCTAAATACGCCGTTACATTACGTCCTGCTTTCTGCAGCAATAATATCTACAAACACTAGAGGGCGCCGCCTAACAAGAACTTCAAAATGGGTCGTAATTACTGCTGTGGTTTTGCGATGGAGGACAGTCTGCGATATACGATCCAATCGGCACAAGCCTAATACATCGCATTTGGAATATGCGTCTCAATTGGGGTTTTTACTGCAGTTTGCGACAGTTTACGGCCTCTTGCCTGTTAATGACTTACGGTTAGCTCTGTGCGTTGTAAACAAACCAACTAGCCAACAGTTTGCAAGGCTGTAGGTAGAGATGCATGCCCCCAAAAAAGCCCACATTTCTGGTTGGAGGAAAAACCTTATGAAAGGTTTTTGGATATACATCACAACGCAGATCTTTTCAAGGTGAAGGGATGAAAAACAGGCTGTGTTCGTACGGCCACCGGTGGGAAACTCCTATTTTGACGGCTGCATGTAAAAGGGAATATTAATGTAATATTCATTTTCATTAGCAATTTAAACAGCTTAGTAAGAATATTGTCTTTTTTGGAATACGGGAAAAAACAGAAAATTCTGTGCATGTAAACGTAGTTGCAGAACAAATGTCTTTCGTTAAGTGAGCGCAGAATTTTCTCTCTGCCTTTAGTGTCCACATACCAATGACAGTCCCATGAGTAATGTGTTGACCTCATGCTCATATACTTCTGCAGTACAGTGGTGGCAATGAGCTTTACAACAACAAAACGTCTCGTTTAAATGAAGCACTGACATTTGTCCTGGAATGGGACAGTTGATCTAACAACAGGACACTCTGTTCTGATAACTTTCTCTTTATAACAGCAAAAATATGACTAATATTTTTAATGACGGCAGTCCTGGGCTGAAGCTGCGTCAACATGTCTTTGCTGCGGCTGGGTATTTAACCGACGAGTCCTTTAAAAAAAAATAAAAAAAAATAGACCAATTAAATCAAATGGCAAAAGGCACTTGAAGAGAAGCCTTTCCTTCAGTGAAGCTCAAACACTCTGCACGGACATGAATAAACACACATGTTCCCATTTACCCTACAAGGAGACACTGACATGCATGCGTACACATGGTGCACATGCATACACTCACAGGACACAGCTTTGAGACGGAGGAGTTTTATTTACGAGGTAAAAGAAGGTTTGCGCAAGTCTGGAAATAAAGCTGCGCTATTTCTGGCAACAGGAGACTGCTGAGCGCTGAGATCATTATTTAGAACCAGCTGCAGAGGAGATGTGGGTCAGGGGGGCAGGAGGACCAGGGAGTCCAGACTTACTGAAGTTACAAACAAACAGGAGACAAGAGACCGGACTACATGGGATTTTTGAAGCTGATAATGATATCAGTACTTGAGAGCAGAACGGTGAAAATATTCTTAATATAGTGTACACTTAAACTGATTTAGGTAAAAAAGGACCATCTAAAAATCATTTTTCTGTGTGTCCCCGTCCACAGCAGTACATTATCTTCCGTGTCTGTCCTCCTGTCTGTTTCTCCAAACCAGGGGCGTGTCCTCCGCCGTCTACTGTAGTTAACACACTGTCTGTGGAGAAGTACCTCATACAACATACTTCATCTGAACTATCCCTTTAAGGCTTAAAGAGAAGTTGTTTGAAGAGATGTTTTACAGGGTTCCTACAGCTTAAGGAAAGTTAGATTTAAGACTTTTTAAGACTTTTTTAATGCCACTCGGAATTAAATTTAAGACCAATTTTAAAATAACAAAAAATTGAAGAATTATACAAAACATGAACTGACATGATTACTGAGGGTTAGGAACAATTTTGCCCAAATGTTTATGATAAGATAAAACTTTTTTTTGGTCCAGTGAAAGATGTTCGGGAACATTGCACACATTGCATTCGGTAGATTATTAAAAAACAATAGATGTTAGCATTTATTTTGAGATTTTACAATGTAACATCCCATGTCTTAGTATTTTTAAGACTTTTAAAAGATTGGTTTAAGACATTTTAATACCAATTCATTTTTAGATGAATTAATTCAATGCCTCGTAAGACTTTTTGGATCCTGTTTTAAGCCTGTTGTGCATTGATTGACAATTCTTTCCCACTCTGTGGTTCAGGACGCTAACATGTCACTGATTTGATGCATTGAGCAGTTTCACTAAAACATGACCTTGAACTCAACCTCAGTTAGCCACTGTGCACAATACAGTGTAAACACTATAAACACACAAACGGCTCAGTGACTTCTACAAGAAGTCCATTACAATGAAAGCCAGCAGGAATCTCATCTGTCATCAGCTGAAACAGTGAGTTTACCTGAGCTGCTGCAGAGATATCTTATCACAGCCGAGCATCACAACAACACGATTCAGTGAGATGGAGTCACTGACAGCAAGCAGCTATTGTAGAAAGTTTTATTATGTCGCATTTCACTGGCAAGAGAGGAAAAGAAAGCGAGTAAATATAAAATGTTTTTCCCTCCCAAAATGCATTTGCTGAGTCTTGCAGTAAAGCTCCTGGTACACCAGAATAAAACTCACAATAAAAAGCACACTGGGGAGCTGTGTGTTCTGGTGGTTTTGGCTGGTTCGGCTGCCTCGTGTCACCACAGTGCACACACACCCATTTAATGCACGTACACACACACAATTACAGCTGGACCCAGCAGCCAGTCTGGCCAGCAGGTGTGAGCCACAGCTGGGTGTGTGGAGTGCTGCCTGTGTCCTCACATTCAACTCTGACTGGATAACCAGCAGATTTAAAGGCAACTACAGTTTAATGTGCATGTACTGTTGGTGTACTATATAATCATTCATCAATTACATGAATGCAAAAAAAGAGAGAAAGTTGTTTGCAAAACCAATCTCAACTCAAGGTCCACTTAGTAGATTTTTCTTCAAGCACTTCGGGAAAAGCTAGTTAGTGAGTTTTGAGTTGGTTTTGTTCCGTCAAACTTTTATTTCCAAATTTAAAAAATACTAAATACTTAAAAGAACATTAATATAGCAGCAGGCAAATAGTTGCTATGTAAAGATATAGTGGAGTAATGCCGTCCTGATAGGCGGTGTGGCCGCGTATACATGTGTGTGCATGTGTGTGCATGTGAGTACATGTGAGTGCATGTGAGTGCATGTGAGTGCATGTGCATACATGTGAGTGCATGTGTGTACATGTGCGTACATGTGCGTGCATGTGAGTGCATGTGCGTGCATGTGCGTACATGTGAGTGCATGTGCGTACACGACATGTGCATGCATGTGTGTACATGTGTGTGCATGTGAGTGCATGTGCATGCATGTGTGTACATGTGTGTGCATGTGAGTGCATGTGAGTGCATGTGCGTACATGTGAGTGCATGTGAGTGCATGTGAGTCCCTCCCTTTGGGGTCAGTATCTGACGACCTGGGAATGAGAATGGGTTGTTGAAACTGTTGGCCCCTCCCTTCGTGTTAATGTCCCGCTGGCTGGCTGGTCGACGGCGACTCGCCGCTGCTCTGTACTGCGTGCTGCCTGGGCCCGGCTTCTGTGGGACATCGGTGCTCATATGGAGGTTACCTGCTGAGAACACCGGCGTCCTGGTCAGGATGGTTAATGTTAGTGCTGATGTGCACCGCTCTCCTGTGGAAGCCAGGTCACTCCTGTTGAGTGTGAGCTAACTAACCCCCATTTATGACTGTTCTGTTCTAGCTCTGTTAGCACTGTTGCAATGTTGCCGTCCACAAAACTGCGGCCGAGTTGTCCGTCCTCCAGCTTATGTACAAGAGAGCCTTCTTCTTTTCTTTATATTTCATTTCTTTTGTAATCAGGGTCCATACGAGAGCAGCAGAGACACTGTACTCCAGCTCTGCACATTTAATTTCTTATATATTCTTCACAATAAAAGTCCCCCGTAAATAAAGGGCTATCTATTCAATGGAGGAACTAACCACAGAAGGACCGAGGCGTGCTGGAAACCTATTTCAGGATTCCAAACAACAATTGGAAAAAACAACCTAAGGGGACCATGGAGTAAGTGCATTATTATCCATGCTGTAATGCTTCTGGTTTACCTGATAAGTATTTGGGATTATTTACTGCTCTGAGCCATTGTTTGCAGCACTCTTCATCCTTAACTTAAAACAGTAATACTTAACGCCAGATTCCCTTTTCCTCTCGCTCTCCTTGCAAGTCGGTACGACGCAGCTGGTCACCATGACGATCTGTTTTTCGTTTGTAAGTATAGTAAAACTTGTTATTTTGCTGACTGTTCTGGACAAAAGAAGGAGTAAACAAACAGGCGAGTCTTCCTGAGTTACCTAGGTAACAAGCACGCCCTGGGTGCTGGGCTGGGGCGTGCCTTTTGAAAGGAGGGGCCAAAAGCACCCTGGGTGTTGTAGGAATGTAAACTTAAGCGCGATGGGAGCAACTGCATCCTGTCTGCCCAACTTCCTCCAGCCCTATGGCACCAATTTCAAAGACCATTTGCTTTGACTGACAGAGACTTTTTCTTTAACAGTCACAGAGCTTTCACGTCAACAGATCCGACTGATAAGACCATGTGACACAGTAGAGGGATTTTTTGTCTTTGATTTAGAAAACCTATTAAATGTGGGCAGTTAGCAATCTCATCTCATTTCCTCTCCACATGACATTTGGATGACATTTAAATTAAAGCAAAGTCAAATACACAGTAGCGCTGACGGAAGATGAAGGAGGAGGAGGCACCAACGATAAACAGGCTGAGAGATAACACAAGAACTCAAAGTGCTGACAGAACGACAATATCAGAGATAAACACAACATACTGCATCTCACTGAAAAACAACACTGACATGCACTGACGGGAAGAAGAAAAATATATCCCTCTGAAAAGATAAAGAGATGAAGTCTGAGCACTTTAGACACACACACACGCCAGTGTTTCAACTTCAATTGTCACACATTGGCAAAACATTTGAGCTGCCAGGAAACAGAACAGTATTGAGAAACAATCTGAATCACAAGTATGACAAAATATTGATTATTCTATCTTGTATCCTTGACAAAAGTGCATGCTGTCTGAACTGATAAACGTGTTATATATTCGGGGTGCACACGCGATGACATCAGCACATCATCTGTATCAGCAGATAAAGGCTTTAAAACTAAACATCAGCATCAGCCAAAAATGAACATATGACACTTATGTGGACGTGATGTGACGAGGGACCGGGTGGAAAAAATATATCTGCGGTACAGAGGGTTTCTTTCTGAAACAGATAGTTGCTATTTGCAATGATTGCTCAGTGTCGGTCATTATATTTTATATCTGCATCTGCCAGTGGGCCATCACGATAACAGCAGGCATAATAATATGTAATCACATGGCTTTGTTGAATACTCCATTCTGATTGGTCAATCACGGCATTCTACAGTCTGTTATTTCTTTATAGCAGACCGTTGCCAAGGACGCAGTTCTGGAGGACCACGTCCATCAATCCGCAAAAGAAAGTCTGGTAAATTGAACGTTAGCTGTGGCAAAAACAACAACTTTGGATTTATGTTAATGGCTGAACTGACCCCAGTAAAGAAAAAGAAAAAGAAAAAGAAAAAGAAAAAGAAAAAGAAAAAGAAAAAGAAAAAGAAAACGGCACAGAAGAAGTAAGAGAGCGGGACGACAGAGAAATGGACAGACATGAAGTAACCGGAACATGGTATGGACTCTGGCAGAAATTCAGAATTTTGTATTTTAGAAAACAGAATAGGGGAAATATTCTGGAAAATATCGGAAATCTGCAAAAATCCAATATCGTGCCTCCCTAATCTTTCGAATTAGACGGCCCAACAGAGAGAGGTTTATATTCTCCATACCAGTGCAAGTCCGTGTGGCCAAGACAGGAATACAAGAAATATCACAAGTCCTACAACAGATACCAAACCTGATCTGCCAGTGTGGCCGTGGCTCACAGATTCAGCGGCTGATAGCTGCACCTCACTGAGCTACATGGGAAAACTACTTTCAGACATTCAAGGAGACAAAGAGAGATTTAAAAAGAAAAAAGAAAAACCCACTGAGGATACCACGCCAGCTGATTTCCTCTTTAATAAAACCTGCTACACCTCGAGGCAGTTCATCTGATTTTCCCAGACAGAAGACTGCAAATGAGCAGCTCTCGGCCGAGTGAGCACAATAATATTTACAAGATATTTTCGCTTGCTCCAAACAGACCTTAACAGTATTTCCTGTGGGTTTTTAGAAACACGCGGGCGCAGAATAGTTTTTACAGCATGCCTTACACAGGGCACTCCACGATAATTAACTGACAGATTGGGAGGAAAGTGTGGAGGAGGCGTAGCGTTTGGTATCATTAGGAACTCATTATGGCTCCACACTGGGCCACCACGCTGAGAGAAGAGAAGAGCGGCAGAAGGTAGTGGACTGTTAACATTTAATGACTGCTTATATGGATGATCGGCACAAACAAACAGCCATTCTGCATCTGTGCATTCAGTGTGTCCGGCCGCGTTGCTGACTAAACGAAAGACTTCTGTTTCTACCGGGTATAGATAAATAGAGGCAGGCATTGTGTTAGGGGATCGCGCCAAAACTGGCCCCACCGCCACAAAGCGCTCTCTGTGGTTTCACTGGAACAGCCGTTGGCTTGGGGAAGAGCCAGGAGGTCTTGCACCCGAACGCTGAGTCTTGGACCCGATGTTCTGGGAACACAACAGCCTCGGCCTGTTTGGTATATCCGAGCAGATACACGGAGCCAAACCTGCCTTTTCATACCGAGGCTCTGCGGGCATCAGAGGAAAGCAGGAAGAGGATTTCATGTTGGCATCAGCACATGCATCTCTGATTAACGCAGCATATGTGTGTCTCCGGACGGCAAAATGGAGATAATTAAAGGCCACGGGGCTTCAAGTAAAAGCTTTGTACAATCTCAGTGTTGTTGCTTTTAAATCTGTCACACATCGAACTGTAAAGCAAAGAATGTTTCTTTCTGTTTCTCGAGAGCCGTCGATCCAAAGTACTTCACACTCTCTCCCTGACGGCAGTTGACCGGGTCAGTAGGGACAATAATGGATTTTATCGTGGATTACAATAAAAAACAATCACAATAAGTTGATCGTGGTGAATTTCCATTATCGGGATAATCATGAATATTGTGAATATCCTCACAAATCGACTGCAGTTTACTACAGTATCCTATCTGTGATGCAATACAAATATTTGTTTCTTAAAAAAAGGTTGTACTGTTTCGAGAAAAAAAGTCACTATTTTATGAGAAAAAAAGTCATAATGTTTTGAGAAAAAAGTTGTAATGTTTTAAAAAAAAAAAGTCACAATTTTATGAGAAAAAAGTCATAATGTTTTTCAAGAAAAAAGTCCCAACAAAGCAAACTGTAATGGAAAGTGTTTCCGGTGTGTTTTAGTGCCGTTTGAAGAGTTTTAAATATATTTCGATGATTATCAGAATAATATCATGAATCACAATTATTTTGGGATTATTTTAGGATAATGGTGACATGAGATGTTCATATGGTCCCATGCCTGTTATGAAGACAACCACAGCTGAGCAAAACCTGGGATACAGTGGACACTGTGGTCCCAATTATAAGACCTGGACTTTGCGGGTCCTCCTGTCACACACAACAATACAAATGCAGACCAAAGTCACAAAGCTCGCCATAATCCCAGCCTCCACAGGACTCCACGTCAATACACCTAAAACCAAGGTGATGAACATCAACCACAAAACAGATGATGTCATAAACCTGGACGGAGGTGGACACATTTCCACACCTGGGAAGTGTTGTTGGGAAGGACGGAGGACGGAGGCAGAGATGAAGACATAAAAACAACAATAAGAAAGACCAGACCATCCTTCTTAATATGAAGACAAATTCAAAACACATCTCCACAAAAAATAAACTCTGCATCATCAGCTGAAATGTCAAATCAGTTTTATTTTATGGGGTAGAAACATGGAGAACCACAAAAACAACAAGCAATAAAGTCCAGCCCTTCATAAACAGATGCTTACGACACATCGTCAGCATCTACTGGCCAAACTCAATAACCAACGCAGAGCTCTGGCAAATCACAAAACGAGAAACCGCTGAAACACAAATCAAACGCAGGAAATGAGGCTGGATTGGACATACTCTGAGGAAACCTCCCTGCAATATGACCACAGGCCTTAATCTGGAACACACAGGGGACAAGAAAACCAGAAAGACCCAGGAACACCTGGAGAAGGTCTGTGGAGGCAGAACTCCCCACAGAGCAAAAGGGTTTAAGTAAGGTGTATTAGGGACCAAAGGATGTGTCTTTTCTCGAATTGTGTGCAATTTGACTTTACATTACATTTGTCCTGTAACTTTTGAAGCCTAAAGCCCTTTGCACACTAAGTCTGTATTTCTCATGTGCTTTTTTTTAATCCATCATCTAAAAAAATGGATATGCACAGAATGAGTCTGTTTTATTATTCTATTCGTTGAGAAAATTTGCAATACGTAGTAAGGAGAGTTTCACCTGCTGGTAAAGGAGCTGCAGTGTTTCAGGTCTATTTCAGGATGTCAGTGGTGCAGTTTGATAGACGGAGCACCTGCAAGTGTAGTTGCGAAAGCTGCAGACGATCTGCTGCCGTTTTATCCGGCCCTTGTGTCTCCCGTGTCCGTGTTTGGAGCGACTCCCTCCGCTGTCGTGCCAGATCTATTTTTGCCGGAGCAGCTCGAGTCTCTGAAGTGTGCAGTTGACTTTTAAATGTATATTACCTGTCCTGTATTTACATTTTGAATGATGTTTACATGTACGGTGGCTCGTAGTGGTCAAACAACAAAACCACGCTCATTTGCATAGATCAATTTTCTGCCATTTTGAATTGTGTCCAAATCTGTTTTTTGCTGCTACTCCTACAAATCCTGAACTATCTGAAACTATCACCAAATTTGGTACAGAACATCTCTGGACCAAACCGGAAAAAGCTACTTTTTCGGATTTTTGATGGTCCATACTGTTTTGCTATAGCTGGCCCTCAGTTTGCTCAAATGCTGTGGGCAGGTCTTATATTACAAAAAAAGACATATCTCCTGAACGCTTTGTGCGATTGGAACCACATTTGGCTGCTGTATCTAACTATCTGTCTGTATTGTATGTCTGTCCTTCGCATATCTGAAGAACCGCTCATCCGATCGACTTCACACTTGGCAGGTGTGTTGCTGAGGAACTAAGAGAGTCCCGTGTCGAGTGTGAAGTCGATCGGATGAGCGGCTCTTCAGAAAGCTGCAAGCAGAAATACCGGGAGCCAAGCAAACGGGTGCACGCTCCAAACGGGCACTGCACTAGTCTCTTGTGCTAAATCTGTCTCATACTGTGTTTACTTCAATCTCTATTCCAACAAACAAAAGTCTTTCCACCTCTCCCAGGTCCTCGATCCTTCCAGGCCCTCCGGGGCAGACACGGAAGAAAACAAAAACACGAGCCGAACATCTGAACAACTACTATTGCAGCTGCTGCTCGGAGCTTCTTTTGGGAGCGAAGCCAGCAGCCCTGCAGGTGACGGTTTCAGCTCAACTCTGAAAATAAAAGCCGAGTTTCGATGCAGCGGAGTCAGCAGAGGACCAAACCACCGAGACACACCCAGAGCAGGTATGGGCACGTGACTCAACACCGTGAATGTGCATTATGTTTAATTATAACCCGCAACATGCAGCAGATCTGAAGAGTTTACAGCATGTTTGATGTCAGCTTGTATTCTCATTAAGTGCAGTACTGAGGGAGGTGCGGTGTCCCAACAGCTGTAGTTCAAACCACCACCTCACTACCAGCACAGAGACTCTGTGGATTCACATCAGGGTTCATACAGCTTTTCAAGAGTAAAATCAAGCACTTTCAAGGTGCCTAAAACAAATATTTCCAGTCTCTTGAAGCCTTCACAAATTAAGTTTACAGAATTCATTTTTACCGCAATCAGTTTACTGACACTTTGTTTATTTTACCATCTGTTCTTATTAACTTAGAATTACTTCCATTTAAAGCAGCAGCGAGTTCAGAAGTATCTGTCTCAAACAAGAACAGGGATCAAAGAGCGGAATGATCAGATTATCCCAGAAGAAGATTTAGCCTCGTGCTCAACTCACTGGCCGCGTCTGAAATGCCAAACTATGTACCACATACTCAACAGGTGTACTATTGTTCAACATTCTTTTGTGTACACAAACAGATCTGTAATTACCGCGTGATCCTCCTTGCCGGTTGGAGATGTAACCATGGTAACCATGGTAACCTGTGCCAACCTCAAGCTCTACCGTCGTTGCCAGATCATGTTTAAATAACTGCAAAAAAAGGCCAGTGGCCGCAGGTGATTTTTAATCTGTAGAAATGTAAATTGAAGCGTTATTGACGTGACAGAGCTGCCTGGTCGCTGTCCGTTTGTCTGTTATGAACGTTGTCGTCACTACCGCATTGCATTGTGGGATATTTATGCCGCTGTAGTGTCCAGCATTGCATACTGTAATATTTCAC
>JAOVVB010119560.1:0-12543 GCA_028570985.1 Heterobranchus longifilis
GTAATGTTACACATTGGAGTTAAAATATAAAAAGACAGTCATTCTCAAGCACATTTACTCAGCAGGGGAAAAGCAAGATGGCTGTCGTTCAGTACTTTGGCTCTGAGGTCGTGTGGACCCAACAGCACAAAAAATATCCTCTGGACTCTTGTACGCTTTCATCTGGTTAGCCGTGTAGTAGCCTAACGTTAGCAAAACGGTCATATTGTAGAGAAAATCACTTTTCTTCATTCTGTATGGATCACATCTAATATGTATTTTAATTTTGTGAGGATAGGCTAAGCCCCGCCCACACTGGAGGGGAAAAGTTCTGTCTGCTAGCAAACAACAGAAAAATGACTAAAAGCTTTTGAGGTGGGATACTCGACCAACAGTATAAAAACAATAACTGTTTTCATAACACACTCTCTCACACACACACACACACACACACACACACACACACACACAGATCAATCAGCTGCCGAACCTAAAAACTTACTCAGTAACTTCCGCCCAACTTTACATATTCAGCAAACATTTTGTCACTTAGTCAAATATCCAAAATGTCACTTTAAGGCTGACTGTATTTCTGTACGTTAAGATAAAACACTTTGCCACTTAGTCAGATATCTAAATGTCAGTTTAAGGCTGACTGTATTTCTGTAAGTGAAGATAAAACATTTTGACAGAATAAGCAACTTGCGTTATCGTGAAATGTGGAGGAATCAGAAAGCTACACGGTATTATGTTTGCTAGTGCCTTAGCTTGCTAACACATAGCTAACATTAGCTTACTAACACATAGCTAGCATAAGCTTACTAACACTAGCTTACTAATACATAGCTAGTATTAGCTTACCAACAGCTAACATTAGCTTACTAACAGCTAACATTAGCTTACTAACACAGCTAACGTTAGCTTACGAACAGCTAACATTAGCTTACAAACAGCTAACACGAGCTTGCTAACAGTTAAGGTGTCCTCTCTGGTAGACATACGATGTTAAAATAATCAATTGACAGGCTTAAATCTAAAGTTTTTAGCGAGCTTGCATTTAGTTAGTGTTTCAGTTTCAACCTACAGTTTTACAGCGGCGGCGATGTTTTCCCCTCAGGTGAATTTCGCGTGATAGTCCCAAATACCAAAGTAGTTTACCAACAACCTTTTATTTTGAAAGGCGGAACGTTTGTTCACACTGGCTTGCCGTAGTTAGTAGGCTCGTTTCCATGGTGACCATACCAAACAGCAGTGCACTTAACTACTTTCTTGTTTTAAATCCCTGTGTATTTTTCTGGACTAAAAGTAAAATGTCTGCCCCGGCGGAGCCTCCGGAGGAGCAGGAGCGGGAATTTGATGAATATGTCACCGTGTTTGACGGCTCTTCTCCGGAGGATGTGTGCCATGCCCGGCAGCTGTGGAGCTCTCTGTCCCTCCTGCCGCGGCAGGAGTCCGGCCTGGTGTCCGCAGACATCCGCCAGAGACTGCCCGTGTCCCGGCCGCAGCGCAGCAGCAGCAGCAGCGCCGGGCCCAAACTCTCCTGCTCCTCCGCCCCGGTGCCGGTCCCGGTGCCGGTGCCGTCCAGTGCGTCTGCTCTGCGGCAGAGGCCGGAGGAGAGGCAGCGGTATGCGGCCATGGCGGACCAGAGGAGGGAGATCCTGGCTCTGCTGAGGAGGCAGAGGGAGGAGAGGATCCAGAAGGAGCTGATCTCTGTGGACTTTAAACCCAAGATGAAGTTCGGCAGAGAGAAAATATTAAAACTGCAGAAACCTCGAGACTGTGAGGCGGACCAGGATCTGGTGAAACAGCTGCAGTAAAAAAGGACCAGGAACAAATGTGTCAACATTAAAAATCAATTTACAACATTTATTGACTCGTTTGATTTTATGCAGATTAAGTTAGAACTGTTCTGTTCCTAAAAGAATTGTGATTCACGATATTATCCCGATAATCATCAAAATATGAACTCTTAAAACGGCACTAAACTTTAACTTACACTTTGCTTTGTTGGGACTTTTTTTTCTCTAAACATTGCAACTTTTTTTCTCAAAACATTATGACTTTTTTTCCCCATAAAACTGTGACTTTTCTGAAAATGTTACGACTTTCTTTCTCAAAACATTATGACTTTTTTTAAAGAAACAATATTTGTATAGCATCACAGATAGGACACAGCTACAGTCAGTTCTTGAGGATATTCCCGATAATGGAAATTCACCACGATCAACTCATTGTGAGTGTTTTTTATCGTTAAATAGCTCACAAACAACCATGTTTTATAAGAAGTTTTTTATTGATTTTAGTGAACTTTTAGCCTTGCAGTTACAGTCTCCCACCAGCAGGGGGGCTGCAGCCCCCTCAGCTCCTCAGCTGCCAGTGTCCCTGTACAACCTGAGTTTTTCTTGTTTTTTTTTAGCACGGAGGATTATTCTTATTCCAAGATTGAATGATGTGATTCATACTCTGACAGCTGCAGCAGTTTGCGTCAAACAGCATTACATAATGTGAAGTGAAGCCTGCGTGGATATTCAAATTCCAAATATCCAGTGGAGAAGGCCCAACCATAATAGGATAAGAAAAGGCCTGCCGACTGTTGACTTTATCTAATTTGGTTAAAGTTTTCAAAGCACAAAGAGCACACAGAAGCCTGTCGTCTATAAACGCTCTTTAACCTCTATGACTGCCGGTATATCCGCTATAATTCACCCTTAATTAAAGTGATCCTCCACTTTAAATCCTTCAACTTATCTATGCAGGCTGTAATAACTTATATTTAGTTATATTCTGACAGAAATAGAATAGTTTGGAACATGGATGAGCAGCAGAAAAATCCAGTTCTCCTTCTGGAGAAACTTTTTCTTTTAGCTGCTTCAAAGTTTGTAGTCTGCATAAAAACAAAAAGCTGTGGTCACTGTAGGTTGCAGTGTTCGTTTTGGCAGCTATTTTAGATTTAGTCTTCATTTTTATCCTTTTAGTTGACAAAAAGTCATTACTTTCAGTCAAAATGTTTTCTCTCTTTAAACTGATTCAATTAGACTATAAAAGCCTGCAGGACACAAGGAGACACAAGAGACAGAAAATGACCACAAAGAGACAAAATGACCACAAACAGACACAAAATAAGTACAAAAAAAAAAGAAAAATGACTACAAATAGGTAACAACCACAAAGAAACACAAAAGAGAAACAGAAATTACTATAAATAGACACAAAAAACTACAAAAGAGAAACAGAATGACTACAGTGAGATAACAAAAAAGAGGCAAAACCACCACAAAGTCTGTGTGTTTTGCTCCATGGAGAGGTGGTGGTGGGGCCTTTTGCATGTGTGAGCCCAGGGGCCCGCCCAGGTCCAGGGGCCCGTCCGTCCAGGGGCCTGTCCAGGGGCCCGTCTAGGTCCAGGGGCCCGTCCGTCCAGGGGCCTGTCCAGGGGCCCGTCGCCTGTCTGTGCTGAAGGTGTAATGATAACAATTTGCCATAAGATGTCAGTAAAAACTCATTTATGCGTATGTGTGAGCAGCAAAGATTTTAAAGTGAGAAATAAAAAGGTGAGTGTAGGTCGTCCGGTGGCTACACAGAGTATATATATATATATACAGTATATATATATATATATATATAGTATATATATAATATAGTACATGATACCTGTGTGCTCTGCAGTTGAAGCAGAGAAATAAGCCAGCCTGAGACCTGGACCCTGTGTGTCAGGTATCTGTCCTCTCAGGGTGGAAACTGTAATATCTGAACGCCAGCTGTTGCTCGCTCATTGCTGCACTTCATCACCGCTCATATGAAGAGACGTGGCGCTGAGGGAGTATTATGGGCTGCAGGAACGGATGTTCCTGGTATTTCACTGACATTTCATGCAGAGCCCCGGGAGACTTCACGCTCCGACACAGAGCCCATCAGTTTCTCTGCCGTCCACCGTCCACATGAAAGAGGTTTAAAAATGCATCACGCTGTCATAAATTATTTGCTGAGTTTGTGAGCAATATTTGCAGAATAAGTCAAATGTTGAACTCCATGTACGAGGCAGAGGACGACATGAAAATTTAATGTCACGATTATCCTGGCCAAAATAATTCCAGATATTATCCAGATAATCAACAAAATATGTTTAAAACTCTTAAAATGGAAATAAAAAATACACTGGAATCACTTTACTTTACATTTTGCTTGGTTGGGACTTTTTTTCTCAAAATATTAAGACTTTTCTCATAAAATTGCGATCTTTTTTATTGAATCATTATTGAAACATTACGACTTTTTCTTATTAAATTGCAACTTTTTTCTCAAAACATCACAACTTTTTTCTCATAAAATTGTGACCTTTTTATCAAAACATTATGCCTTTTTTCGTATTAAATTGCAACTTTTTTCATCTGTCTGGAAATAACAGACCTTGGAATGTGATGATTGACCAATCAGAATGCAGTATTCAACAAGGCCATGTAATAAAATGTTGTAACAAATGGCACCGATTTGGCAGAATGGCCCAACCATAATTTTTTAAGTTTATTACTTTGTTGAGACCACAAAAGTTTCCTCTAATTTCCCCCCCAGTGGATACCGCTGCTGTTTTGGATGCAGCCTGCCTCTCTCCTCTCTGTTCCATCAAAGCTCAGTGAACTCCTGTCTCCAGACTGTGGCTACAATTCAGCTGCGTGAAGTCAACATCACTTTTGTTTCAAACATTGCTGTAATTTCCCTTTAATCAAACGTGTGTCATGCTGGTGTGTTTGGAGTGCCAGATGCTAGAAACACTCTGTCTGAGTTTAAACAAAGAGCCATGTCTTACCAGCATGAGGTGCTTTGAAAAGTGTGCAACACACCTGATAGAGAGACCAAGCTTGTTATTTGTCCCCTCTCCCTGTCACATCCCAGTCAGCCCAGTGCAGTCGCTTTGCTGGGAGGGTAGAGCGTTTGGGAGGGGAGTCAGTCTGTTACGTGGAGTCATGAGTGAGCAGCGTCTGCCTAAGAAAGACACAATGTTGATAATGTGTCTATTTGGCCCAAGGCATGTTTTCCATGATTTGACATGCGGATACATGTGGAGGCATGATGCTAATGACAGGTGACATGCTCACAGATGATGTTAGTTTTATAAATTCCCCTCACTTCTCATGCTGCAAAGGCTCATCTGTACGGGAGTTGCTTCAGCTGCGTTGTTCTCTTGTCTGTCTAACACGCATCTGACAGAACAGATTCTGTTTTAATCAATACAGCTGTCTACACAGGCTGTGTTTCGCTCACAGTATATGTGTGTAACCACGCTCCAAAGCACATTTGTACGCTTCAAGCATAGACAGTAAAAAATAGTGGACGCAACAGCAGAGACGTCACCCAAAGCCACGAGTTTGGAATTTGACCATTGCCATCTTGATATTTTGGAGCCAGAAACGACCATATTTGGACAAGAAGGCAGAGCTGGGGAGGATGATGCGGCCACGCCAGTGTGGTCTACCGTCTATGGTTTCAATGGCGCTGCTAAGCTAAACCCATGACCTAAATGCTACAGAAGGGGGAAAGTTGCCGATTTAAAAAAATCTACAAATGTTCCCTTAACACTAGAACAGCCATGAAATGTATGTGTAATAACTTTGCTGAATACAAAAATACAATCCTGCTGGTTCCTGACTTTGACACTGTCTGTATTTTAATTCAAAATGTTTTTATATAAATTACACAAAAGGCAAAGAAAATATGATCATTTTAACATATTTCAGCCATACACAGTCATATTGACCACATGGAATTTCGTGGTATTCTATTGTTAATCTTTTGTGCGGTTGATGATGCATCTTTGTTGCTTAGCAACTATCTGTTTCTGTCAGAGAAACGTCACTAGCAGTCTCGAGTGCTGTTTTGTATTTTAATTTCTCTACAGAAAAATAATGGTGAGAATGTATGAAATTCCGGTTTACTAGGCTATATGCAATGATATGAATAGATAAATGTAAAACTACCGAAATGTATAATTAAACTTGTTAAAATGTACATTTTGGTGTAAATAATATAGTAAAACACTAAATACTACAAACATATTAAATACCACAAAAAAGTAATAAAACTTTCATATTGTACTGTGAACTCTTTAAAGAATAATGTATGTTTTAATATTATTTTATCATAATTTTGTATTAACAATGTTTATTTATCCCAATTATTATTTATTTAAATTCATACTTTTCAATAAACATTGAAAAAATAAAAGTGCGCCTGCTCTATGGGCCACACAACGTGGAAGCAGTAGCGTTTATCCGGGGATTTTTAGAGGCGGCAGTTGAGCTTTTTTGGCTTTCATAGGAATGAACGGAGCTCCGCCTCGATTGCTGTAATTCAGAAGAAGAATATTATTATTAATATTAGGAATCAAGACTGTCCCAATTAAGTTTTATGTATACTTTTATACAGTTTCCCACAAACACTATGCTTGACAAAAAGCCTGCATTTGCAGAAGGCAGCTGTATCTGTCAGTTGAAGAGATATAAAGATTTCTGGCAGTAACGTTTTATTTTCTCTGCAGTAACCAGTTTACTATTTGAAATTGATTATTTTTCTTGTCAGGAGCCGCCAGTGATCAATACATTATGATCACATATCATGTCAATGGCGGGCAACAAAATATGAGTTTTTCTTCCTGCTTCACTCCCACTCTGCTGCAGGACGAGCCCCGCCCACATGAAGCCAAGGGCCTCCGATGGATCTTGAATATCAGCATCCTTTGTGCACAAGATTTCCCCAAGAAAAATAATGTCCTGTGATTTCCCACAAGGAGTGGAAATGGCAAAAAGCTGCATTGATTCCTCACCAGCCCTGCCAGTAATTGGGATGCTGGCTGCGATATGCTGCCATTGATTTCTTATGGTAGCCAGGTTATGCTGCTGGTGTAGGACAACAATGACTAAATAACAGCTTGGCCAATGATCTTAATGCCACAAGCCAAGCACAGATATTGATTTCATTACAGAATGCCTCCTAGGTTCTAGGCACATACATTTTTTTTATTGATCAGCAGCAATGTCCACATTACTTTCAGCACTGTCACACGCAGCCAATCAATGACAGCAGAATGCTGAGTGCATGGAATTGCATGTAGGTACAGTGGGGCGCAGTGAATTTGGCAGCATATAATCAGGGTTTGGAAGGTGACCCCGACTGACACAATTGATAAGTGTGAACATTTTCACCGCAACCTGTGGGATAAACCGCAGATATTGTGTGATTAACTTGTCCAATTGGGTTTCGTTTGACCCTATTCACAACTCTGTGGCCCAAGGGCAGCGAGAAAATAAGAAATCCGACCAGCACCCGGGCCAGGAGAAACTGCTCAGATAAGACCGTATTGATGATAGGTTGGGAGTAATTTGTTCAGCCTTAACCACAAAATAGAGGAATCATATCAACCGGATAGACAGACAGCAAAATAATGGTTGAAGACACAATGGCAGTAATTGGTTGGTTTTTGTTGAACTGGAACAAGATGACTCACTTTTTATTGGCTCTGATGGGGGAGGGGTTTGGAGTATGGGGGACAGAACAGGCCAAAATCAAAAATAAATGAATGCAAGACTCAATAAATAAATTAATATGCCATTAAATGTACCAATTTTTTGTTTTTTAATGTAGGCACTAAAAGTAGGCACATAAAGTAAATTAATATATCAGTTTTAATTTACTTATTTATTTACCTTTGTATTAATTCCCCTATTTGTTTACTTTCCTATTTAATTGTCCCTTTTATTCATTTAATTTTAGTTAAGTTATTTTTTACATGTATATATTTATTTTCTGTATTATTTTACCTTTGCATTGTTCGCCCCAATGTACTTCCCCAAACATATTTATTGCTGTATTATTTTCTTTATACATTAATTTTGACATTTCTTCTTCATTATGCAAATTAGGGGGCGTGGTCAGTGAGTCAACCTTGATAGTCATCAACCAATCTGCGAAAAAGTTGACAGAAATAAATAAGTTTGGGGAAATAAATAGGGAGCAAAGGTTGCAAAGGTAAAATAATATAGAAAATAAATAAATAAAAACATTACAACACAAAATTAATACAATAAAAAATTAAAATAAAAGGGACAATTAATCTGTGACTGTGTTTGAAATATTTGGAGATGTTTAGTGGTATATCTTTTTTACATAATATGCTCTATAGGTGCAAATAAAACATGTCCCCGTCATTAATACATACTTGAACCACGTCTATTCACACTGGCCAAAAAACACACTATTTTAGTATTTTAGCGTGTTTTCACGCGTTTTAAAAACCTGCATATGCACGCTAATACAGTATTATTACTAAGGAATGGCTGTAAAACAATGAATACCATATTCTAAGTGCCACAGACACTCTACAATAAATTATCACAATTTGGGTCATGAATTCCAATAAAGATTAAAATCTTTCATGGAGCCAAATCAGTGAATGATTTCATGCCGATCATTTGTGCAGAGAGTCCACAGGAAGTCAGCCAGCTCTGCCAGAGAAGAGAGGAAGCCTGAAAAACGTGTTCAGTGAATGGATCCAATGAGAAACTGTCACTGGAATGGAACAGTTCTCTTAAAACTGCACATCCACTGGCCTCCATTTGGATCATCCACTGGTCCAAAGTTCAGACATTCACACTCCTTTATAGCATTCAGAAATGCACCATGATTATTGATATTTACAAATGTACCAAATAAAACATATTGTCCTAACCAACACACTTTTCTGCCTTACAGAAAATATTAAATGTTATCAAATGTTGTTTATTATTGATTGGTACACATTAATAATGCCTACACTGGTATGTGCTTTTAAAAGTCAATGTGATCATATTTCATAGTGTTTCCTCCAGAATGCATCCTAAAATGTACTGAAAGACATTTAATCAGCTCTTTAAAGGTCCCATATTGTAAACATGAGATTTCCATGTGTTTTTTTGAATTTATTATAAAGCATGTCTAGGTGTTACATAAATACTGTGAAAGTATCAAAACGTTCAATCCACGGAGAAATGCACGCAGCCCGTATTCAGAAACTGTGCTGTCAGGACTTCTGCGAAGTTGTGCTGTCACAACTATATAGAGGTACAGTCATTCCTCGGCTGCAGTGATGGTGCAGACGGCAAGAGCGCAGATGCAGAAGACCCAGAAACACTGACCAATCAGAGCAGACTGGGCTTTTTCTTAAAGAGACAAGCACTAAAATGTGTTTCAGACAGAGGGTGAATATAGGTATATTCAGACCAGGACCAGCCCTAGCATATTTGGAGTCCTAGGCAAATTCTGTTCAGGGTGCCTCCCCACCACCCCACATGCTGATGTTTTTTCTTCGCCTCTGGATGATGCAGCTAGGTCTTGTCTAGAAGGTAAAGCCTAGATTTGCGAAAACTCTCCCAAGACTCTTTTCGGACAACCTAGATACTAACCTTAACCATCTCACCAGACTTTCGCAAATCTTGGGTTACCATCTAGACACGGCCATGCGGTGGCTGCTGCTGCTGATTGTTCAAAGTGTTGTGCCATTGCTTAGTGTATTGGTGGTGCCGCAAGGGTACACGCCTTCCTACAAAACAGACTCAGCAAAACCAAAAATGATATTTTTCTTACCACAAATATAAGATCGGGTACGCCCATAATTGTATTTTAAAAAAGTGAATATCTCGATTTTTCTTCTTCATTTTTCTTTCTTGGAGGCGCGGCGCCCCCTCCACATGGTGGTGCCCTAGGCCAGGGGTTCCCAACCTTTTTCCTTAAGGGAGCCCTTTTCCATCATTGAGTAAACTGACGACCCCTGACTAAAGCCGGAGATATTCTTGCTTTTAACTACGCGTACACATGACGCTGTCTCGTATATCCTGCGCCCGTTTTGTCCGTGATGTCCAAGCAAACAAGTGGTTAAACTGTATACAGTATATCTCCAGCTTTAGTAGCATTTTTTATGGATATTTCATATTATATTCAATGCATAACAATAACGGTACTGTAAGCTGTATAATTAATCCAAATAGTGAACGCAATAACTGAAGGAAATTTGTGTAAAACAAGCGATTTGGATGAATTTTGAGCTGATTATTTCCTGTCAATATTGCACCATATTTTTAGGAACTATTAATACTATTCTTTGTATTATTTTTTTTTATATATATAATCATACTTACTGTGTATACTTTTCTGAAGCTTATATCTTAAATAATAATCCAAACTTTAAAAATAACAATTTCATTTAGTTAATTTAGTGAAATGCAGAGATAGAGGCCAAATGTATATCTATATTTTTAAATGATCTTACACCCCTTAAAATCAAGAAGGTCTCGTGACCCCCTGTGAAGCTTTGGTGACCCCTAGGGGGGTCGGGACCCCCAGGTTGGGAACCAGTTCCCTAGGTGGCTGCCTATATGACCTATGCCAAGGGCCAGCCCTGATTCAGACAGACAGTATGAGAAAAATAATGTGTTTTTTTTAACATGAAAGCATGTAAACATGTTCTAGGAGAAACCCAAAACACAAGTATGAACCTGAACATAAGCAGAATATGTCCCCTTTAAGGCACCTCATCCTCTCTTGAATACACTGCAGCATTCCGACAAACACAAAGTGACACGTTTCTGTCTGATATTTGAAACTTAGTACATGTGATATTAGTGAGGAGTAAAATTCAGTTTGGGACTAATCAGGTGAGTCTAACGTGTGCACACACACATTCCCCCAGCATGCACCTTGTCGTCAGTGACTTAGTGTATTTGTAATGGTTTTCCCTGATGGGGGTAGCCTGCCCCGGTGCTCGGGGTGCTGAGCCTGGCTGGCGCACAGACCTTTCCCTTCCAAATGGCTCTTAATGAAGGAGCTCATTAAGGAGCAGCGGTTGCTCTACTCTGTTAATGAGGGCCACACAGCTGCTCATTAGGCGCAGGCCTTTAGGCTTTGTCTTTTCACCAGCCACTGATAGCAGCTCCTTCTTTACATCCACCTTTTTTTAACAAAGCTCTTCTGTTGAGGTGGATGACTGAGCAGGTTAGCACATCTGGCACCATTCAAATCCAGAGATTAAACAAGAATACAAGTCAGACAGCCTAAAACCCCCTAGAGGCTGCAATGTTCACTACACTCCATACTATAAAAGAGTTGGATGGAACATGGAATGAAATACTACTTATTTTCAACCTGCCTTTTTGTTTTTATGAACATGATAAGAAAATGTGTTTAATATGTCTGCAAAGTCCCAAGGGGGACACACTACAGGTGAATAGGGTAACATTTTTAACTGATATCACCATGAAATCCAGTTGATCACTTACAGTAAGACAATTATTTTTTGTATAACAAGTTTTCTGACATGTTTAAATATGCAAATAATGCATTTTCTTATTAAATATGTGCTAATTTGCATAATTTTCCAGAACAGAAATGTGAACATTCTTGTTTAATTTTGTTGACATATTAGAGTCAAAGGTTTTTACAGAGGGAATTTTGGATATCTCTTGATCATGAATCAAAATAATCCACTCCACGAGCCCTGAGAATAGGGACTCGAGTCCGAATCCTCAGACTCATGCACTGATGACTCAGACTTTGACTCGGATGCGAGTATTCATGAAGTCGGACTCGGAAGTTGTATATATATATGTCCTCCTACTATAATTGGTGTGTTTCTGTGTGTGTTTCTGTGTCCTTATCCTTGCATATCTCCACAACGGATCATCAATTGATAGACAAGATGACGCCGCAGACGGCTGCCTTGGTGTCTCACACATTGCTTGTGTTGTTTTTCATTGTTAATTTCGTGTTTTGTGACAGTACTCAGAGCTCTTTTACCAGAGAAGAGCTCATGAACATCAGGGAAACAACCCCTTCGGATTTGTTTCCCGACTTTCTACTGCCATCAGTGGAATTACTGGACATTCTGGTGAAAGGCGCAGTGGCTATTGTTCATGCAGTGGCTATTGTTCATGCAGTGAGACGCCGACGGAGAGGAAAGAGGGCCAGGGTGCTGGTACGCCTCCGAAGATGTGGAGCGCGTGCTCTGTTACCGGGAATATTCCTCTCCAACGTCCGCTCACTGAGTAACAAAATGGGCGAGTTAATGCTACTGGCGAGGAAAAACAGAGACTTTTCTTCATCTCACGTTTTGTGCTTCACAGAGACTTGGTTATGCGGATCTATCCCGAGCACGGCTGTGGAGCTGGCCGGCTTCCAGCTGCTCAGAGCGGATCGCGACATGGAGTCTTCCGGCAAAACGAGAGGTGGAGGTATCTGTTTTTTCACCAACAACAACTGGTGTAAAGATGTGACAGTGATCTTACAGCACTGCTCTGCTGATCTGGAAACTTTCATCATCAACTGTAAACCATTGTACTCTCCCCGTGACTTCGCCTCTTTCATTCTGGTCGGTGTTTACATTCCACCGGGCGCTCACATGCAGGACGCACAGCACGCACTCGCCGACCAGATACTGGACACCTTTGTGATTATCCTCGGAGATTTTAATAAAGGTAACCTCACCCATGAACTCCTGAAATACAGACAGTTAATTAAATGCCCGACCAGAGAGCAAAACACCCTGGA
>JAOVVB010119586.1:0-12543 GCA_028570985.1 Heterobranchus longifilis
ACGGTTTAAAATCTGCAAACTGTCCCTCGTTAGCTCAGCGCAGCGTCATTGAAACGCCACCGGCACTGGCTCAGCCGCGTCATTCCCCCCTGCTCCTTGACCTGGTAACGTAACGTTCGGTTTCAAAACCGCAAGATGGCGATCAGGAAGTGGCCACACTCGAGGCTTCATAACAGGTAGTCCACAAACCACTGGGTGATGTCACTCTTGTTATGTCCATTCTTTTTATACAGTCTGTGGATCGAACCACCAGCCCTGCAATCAGTGGACAGCCCACTCCACCTCCTGAGCCACAGCCGCTCCGCTGCCTGCACAGCATGAGCTGATAGATTTTCTCCTCAGATGGAGATGGAATAGTTTATATCCATGACTGCTATTTCAAATACTGACCTGCAGCTGAGACTTTCATCCTGTAATGATACTTACAGAGCACTGAAGTGCCTGTCCCTGCTGACCTCAGATCAGTTTGATTTCTGCTCACAGCAGAGAGCCTGGCAGTACGCAGGAGAGCTCTCCGTCTTTGTGTGAAAGGATACTTCAAACATGCCAGCAAGACAAACAGTTTCCTTGGCGTCGTTTCAAAACATTCCTTTTTTATTTCCATCAATTGGGAAATCATAACGGAGTCCGAGCACTGTAATGCACACAGTGCAATCCCAGGCCGCGACTGCACAAAACACACAAACTAATCCCACTCTAAAATGAGAGTGCAACACTCAATAGTTTCCCACACGCAGACATTACTCCTTTCACTTCATTTTGAAGCTATATTGATTTCATGCCAAAAAAATAAATAAAGAGTACTCTACAGATTCTGAATCAAGTCCCTCGATTCAAGGTTGAAATCCCAGATCCATATCACCACCAAAATCCAATCCGCTTTTCTTGGATTGAGGCCAATCTGTCCAGATTCTCCTGAGATATCTTGACAGAAAAATAAGCGGAGATGAAAACCAGCCTGGTCTCACAAAATGGCAATTTGTTAAGTCATTTTGCGTGGTATCACTACACATTTTTGGCTGGACCGTAGCAAAGCTGGGGGACCAACCCTATAAATGGCAAAGTCTGTCGCTGAAGCTACAGGCTGTTGACTGGCGCAGCAGTGCCCCCATTTATTGAGCCTTTCACAACATTTTGGTTTATTTAATTAAGGCTGTTTTGCTGATGCTGAGCTAATTTACTTTAACTTGTTACATTACAAGATTACTGCCAAAAGTAATCCGTTATGTTACAGCGTTACTTACTGAGAAAAGTAACTCGTAAGATTCCTTTTGCATTACAAAAATGAAAACAGAGGGCGTGCTGCTTACTGTACGTCTACTTTTGCATGCATTTACTCTACCGTTATTTTTGCCTCCTCTACAGCCCATAATAATCTGTAACACTGCAGGCTAATAACAACAGGAGGGCAGACACAATATCTACGGCCCCCAAACATATGATTCAGAGGATACCGGGGCTCATGCATACATACTAACCAGTTTTTTGCAATTCAACGACAATTAAAAAGTTGAGTTATTAAGTGCATGAAAGTAAATAGAAACTTTAGCTAACGTTACCTGATGGCTAACGATCTGTGCAGAGAGTCATATTAGGCGCAGCTGCCTCTGAAAACAATAAAACACGGCTCGTATAACGTTAGCTTACAGTACATCATGTTTCAACATGCAGCGAGTTACCTCGGTCACTGTTTAGTTACTTACTTTCACGACGTAAAGGCTGTCCTCTGTCATCTCATCTCAATAGCCGAGTTACACACAGACACATCTGGAGCTTCCACTAGTAACGTTAGCTACGCAGCTAAGAGCTAACGTTAGCCTCCAAGGAAACAGAAACAGGGCAAATGCTCCCGGGGGGGTTTTGTGGCAACAAAAGGAAAAGGAAAACACGGTAAAGTTTTAAAAGTAACTTAAGTAGCTTATTTGAAAATGTAACTAAATCACGGATTACGTGAATTACAAAACTAACGCATTACGTTACAAAAATTAAAAACGTTACTTAGTAACCCCCAACACTGCCAGCCACATACTAGGTTTCACCCTCGTTTTGCTTTATTCCGCAGCATTATTAGACGCTCAGAGCAGCTGCTCAGGAAGTGTGGAGACGTAGTGTTAAGATCAAGAAAATCCATTTAGGGAGGGAGGGAGGAGTGGACGAGTCAAACAGAGTCATTCTGATACCGATACCAGTATCGGAAATGCCTCTGATACTGTCTAAAAGGCTGGTATCGGTATCGGCGATACCACGTAATTTAGCCCTGAAAATCTACGATAAAATAGTTTATGTTCTTTTTCCATTATGACTGACTGTCAAACTAGATAATAAAAGAAAGTTGTATGGTATTCATTCTTTGTATGTATTTGTTCATCACAAAGAGTTTAATCTGAGCCAGGCCATACAACAATGATAGCAATCATATCACAGCCATACAGGGTAAGTCATATACAGCTGTAAATAATAATACTTTTTTTTTTTTTTTAAACACACTGGTATGAGATCGCTACTCAGCATCAGCCAATAGGCAAGTTCAGGTATCGGGAATGAAAAAATGGTATCGGAACATCTCTACAAACAAACACAGGACTATGTAAGTTCATTTTAAGCCAAACCACCATGTTTTTCCGAAACTTAACGATGTAGTTTTGTTGCCTAAACACAAGCTTTGATTGAATTCACAATGTTAACGACGTGTTTAAAACTGCAACAGTAGTCTAGTTCAAGTCTTCTTCAATACAGCGTGATGTTCATTTCGTAAATTATGGTCCCATTAAGAAGAAAATAGACGATAAAGCAGGGGATGCTTGGAGGCGTGGCTAACGTGTGATTGACAGGCCGCCATGTTAGCAACAGGAGAGAGGCTTATTGATATGAATTGAGGTGTTAGTGTAGTGCTTATTTATTTTGAAAGACCATCCAGCTTTGTAAATAATAAAAAATATATATATTATTTAAAAATATTGTAAATTATATTCTATAGTACTGTTGAAGAAAATGCAGTAGCTAATTATTTTTGCCCAGACGTGTGAGCACTCAGATGTACTTAAGAGTGCTCCTGAGTGTGCGTAGATTTTGTTCTTTGTTCTTTATCCCAGATAAGAAAACATTGATGAATGTCAGAATCTTCGTAAAAACTGCGTAAGTGGGTTTTAAGAAGAAATTTCTTCATAACAACGGTTGGTGAATGAGGCCCAACGTTATTGTTTACTGATATGTCGCGGTCTGGCCACATACTAGGTTTCAACATAGTCTTGTTCATTTCATTTCATCAAACATGAAAGCCAACCTTTAAATATACATTTTCCACATTGACATATATTGACAGATTTGCACCCACTCTCAGTACTCATACAGAGGACATAATTCATTTAGGTTAGGGGGGTTTATATCTGCATTTTGTGTTAACTTTTGTATTTCTTTCTTTGTTCCTGTACGTGTGTTTCAGCAGGCATTGTCAATGGGGTCGGGCTACTTCCTGGAGAAAGGCCTGCAGGGAGCCCGTCATGTGCAGGTCAGAGAGGGCAGCAGGTGGTGGTCTGTGTGGAGAGGTGCAGGAGACAGGTACGGATCAGACGGGGAGGTCAGAGTTGACTATCAGCCAACAGATTTTTAACTTTGACTCACATTGATAGAAACTCCAAAATGTTTTGGATATATGGAGTGCACTTGGGTCTGTTTTGAGATATCTTGTTTTCACACATCCAGACTCTGACAAGTGTCTTTCTTCCTGCTCCTCACTACGTTGCCATAGCAACCTGATACGAGGCGAGGCAGGTTTCACGAGATTCTTCAGGCTGTTAACCCTAACCCTAACCTTTTTTTAAATGTTGGTCTGAGATTAGGAGATGTTTATGTATCTCTTTGCTCAGGCACAGTCAAATCTGTATTATTGAGCTTTACTTACAACAGCATTATTTATTATAAATTCAAAATGTAAGTATATATCACCATGAAACTTCCCAGTTGATGGCTCACATTAAGACAATTATTTTTTGCTTCACATGTTTTCTGAAATGTCATGTTTAAATGTGCAAATGAGGCATTATCTTATTAAATTTGTGCTAATGTGCATACATTTCCAGAACAGAAATGTGAACATTGGATGAAGCCAGGTTAAAAATTGTTTCATTTTGTTGTCATATTAGAGTCAAAGGTAAGTTTGGATATCTCTTTTTATCACCACATAATACTATCAACAGCCATTAAAAAAATCTATTTTGTCAATGTTTTTAGGAATAAAATGTTGTATAAATCAGGCTATGAATGATTTATAAACAAAGCTGTCTGTAAAAAAATATATTTATATGAAAAAATAAGAAAGAAAAAGAAAAAAGAAAACCCTTCAGAATGTAGATAGGAATGAAACTGGAAAGTTTGGTGTGAATTTGAGGGGAGGAAAAAGAAAAGGAAAACAGCCATGAAGTTCCATACATTTTGCAGGTGAATAGGGTAAAAAAATTAAATTAAGAAACTATAATAAACTAATATATCACCATGAAACTTCCCCATTTGATGACTTACACTAAGACAATAATTTTTTGTATGGCAAGTTTTCTGAAATATGCAAATGAGGCATTATAATGCTGACTTTTGGTGAATTTAGGAGAAATCTACAGACAAATAGACAAAGTGTAGTAAAATAAACACCTAAATGTGTATTAAGGATACACTTAAGGATGATAAAAAATAAAAATAAAAGTTCCTCCCTGTAGTAATGCAAGGGTACCATAATAAAAAACGTGTAAACTTCCTGGAGACGTGTGCAGAATGTGCATGTGTGTTACCTTTCATCGCAGTGACAGCTGGCAGCGCTCTTTCTGCACACAAACATCAAGGTCACGCTGTCAGACGCCACAGTGCTGCAGACGGAGCACAACGCTGATATGCAAACTTAGCCATAATAACAACACGGAAAACCCGAATGATGAGTAATATTTTACACATTTCTGCACATTATCTGTGCTTGTTTATGTTAGAGTATCAGTTAATGATTGGAATGTGGGTGGATTTTAATAAACATGGAGCCAGGCTATTGACATATCCTGATCTGCCAAAAAAACCACAAGATTAGCGCATGCATAGCAGTCAGTTGTTGTTGTTGGCACAAGCGGAAAATGAACGCTAATGCCTGAGTGAATTCAGCAGAGTAACCTCTGAGTCATGAATTTACCTCAACGTTAATGTTTCACATGCGTTTAGAAAAAAAAAAAAAACTGGACAGCAACACATTGATCATTATATAACTTTCTGAAAGGATGTTATTGCATGTGAAACACTGATTCACCGTTTTAAAGGTCCCATATTGTAAAAGTGAGATTTCCATGTCTTTTTTTTTGTTATAAAGCAGGTCTAGGTGTTATATACTGTATATACGTGCACTAACCGAAGGTCGGTGGTTTGATCCCTGGAATTGTCCTTGAAAACCCCAAATTTCTCCCGATGGCATATCCAACTGTGTAAATATGGTGTGAATGTTTATTGCTCCCGATGAGCAGGTGGCATGTTGCATGGTGGCCTGTGTGAATGCTGACGAGTAGTGTAAAAGCTCTTTGAGTGGTCGCTAAGACTAGAAAAGCACTTTATAAACCTTTTTACCATCCAGACGTCCAGAAGATTCTCATAAACCGTTCGTATAATATCATATGAAAGGTATTGTACAGCAGTACGTATAATATATGTGTGAGAATTTCCCCAAGGGGATGAATAAAGTATCTACCTACCTACCTATGAATATCTCTTCTGGGTTAAATACATGGCCCGGTCACGTGATAGACACGTCATTGAAGTCACAATTAACATTGTGAAACGGGAATAATCTGGTAGATTTAGACAACAACAACAACCCTTAGTTAGGGTTAGGCTAGTCTGGGTTGCTATGTAAGCAGTGTCGGTATAAACACTTATGTTGTGTTCAGACCAGACGCCAATAAAATAATCTACTCACTTAATTTGGATGCTGAAATCTTTTTTGACTCGCGTCGCTCATCATGGAAGTTCAGACTTTTCAACTCATGGAAATTTGGCTGGAATTCACGTCTAATCACCTCTTTACATTGACTTTATATGTAATTCATTCACTCAAATTAATTTTGAGTACACTGGTGTGTACCCAACATTATACTGCTGCCAGGAGGAGACTCCCGGCTGGAGGAAGTCCCTCCTTCCCTCCGTGTGGTTCTCAGAGTCTCTTCTCTGCAACCGGGGTGTAGCTCCGCCCAGGACGATTGTGATTGGTTTAAAGAAATATAAACAAGCCAGGGAGTTGTTTCCACTATACCAGAGTGAAAGACATTGAATCCAGACCTCCTCCCAGCACGGACACAGTGCTGTGGAGATAGGTCTGGCTACACGAGACTAGGCAACAAAAACAACTTGGTATGGTTAGTAAAAAAAACACTGGGATTGCAAATCATATCCTGGTTGTGTGATAGACACATCATTAATGTTGTGATTAAAGTTGAAATGGAAGATGGAAGAATTAGGCTACAAAATCCATGGGAATGACAATCCAGGGAATGAGACCAGCCTGGATTGTGGTGTCACAACTATACTCTGTATAGTTAGTAGTGCTGTGACAGTGCAGAATGACCTCCTCCCTTTGTCCAGGAGGGGGGCTGAAAGTCGAGCTGAAACAGAAATTCGAGAGTATCTATCTTCCGTATCGTGACGTCTTTCTGAGTAAAACAGGCGAGGCAGGCGGGACATCATGTTGGAAGCAATTTGATTTGATCTTTGAAAAGTGGGCGTGTCTTAACAAACATGGCACCAACAGCACCATGGTCGTGTCTAGAAGGTAATCTTAGATTTACGGACAAAAACTCTTGCTGAACTCATTTCCCAACGACCTAACCCTGACCATCCGAGGTTAATGCCTAACCTTACCAATCTCACCAATCTAGGGTTACCTTCTAGCCACTACTCAGCACCATGGTGTTGCTAGCTAGCTAATGTTAGCTCTGTGCTGCTAACTGCTAACAGTAGCAGATTGATTGACAGGTGGATGTTGTGATATTATTGGTTGAAAACAATTAGTTAGCTTATGTAAGCATGCATCATTTTTTGTCTTACAGAAAGAAAGAAATAATGGATTTTGACTGTTTTTTATATAAAAATGCAATTGAAATGCAATTTTTGTATTTTTCTTTGGCATATATTATTAAATAGGTGCACAACATGACCAGAGATTTTTTTGCATTTTTCATTTCAGCTCAACTTTAAAGAGACAGTCGCTAAAACGGAGCGTTTCAGACAGAAACATAGTGCTTTCTTTACATTAAAGCACAGAAACATGTTCTAGTAGAAACCCAACATACAAGTATGAACCTGAAAATGAGCAGAATACCTGCATGTGTTCTCAGGCTGATGACATGTGAAACACTGATTCACAGTTTATTAAAAATCTGCAATGGAAACTTATTTCCACCGTCAATGTTTCACCAGATGGAGAACCTTTGCCCTTGTAAATGTTAACTTAACTGATGATGGTTACTGAACCAGCTAAAGAGACGGCTGACTGTGAAAAAGTGCTGAGCCTGGTGGAAACCTGAATGTCTCCTGTTACTGTGGGATTCCAGGCACCACATCAATCAACTCTCTTTATGTTTCTGTCAACCTGCTGAAGACAGTAATACAACGGTACACTGGACTGCCTCACAGCAGCAACTGAAAATATTCTAAACATAGCATACTATTAAACCAATATTGATTTCCTTTTGTGGTGGGCCTTTTTTGGGGGTCTAAAATATATTTAGCTACATTGCTGAGTTTCTGTGTCAGGACTTGTGTCTCTGCAGACTGAGGGCGTGCTGCCATCTGCTGTAGGTAATACACTGACTATATACCTCATCCAACTTCACAAAATCACAACTATCCCTTTAATGCAGCGTTACTTACTTCATTTGTAAGCATTTAAAGTCGAGCTGAAACAGAAATTCGAGAGGTATTTCTGAGTAAAACGAGTTACGGCAGGCAGGACAGAACGTTAGGAGCAATTTGATTTGATCCTTGAAAAGTGGGCGTGTCATAACAAACATGGCACTAGCGCACTGCACCCGCTTCGAATGTTATCACGTGATTTAATGCGCTGATGACATGCTTATCATCCTGATACATATGGGTCAGTAGGGGCCAGCTCCCCACCGCCACGTAATTCTGTGTTAAGAGGACGTTGTCATTTCATACATTTCTGTGAGATCAGGATGGTTCGGGAGGTTTTGGTTTCACTTTAAGTGACTTTCATGAGGTTTAGGAACTGAAAACAGTCGGTAGGGTTAGAAAAAAACATCATGGTGGACACAAACTCTGGTCTCCCGTATGAAAGTCCTGTGTTTTAGGACACATCAGCCCAACAACCTCCTTACCTGGAGTCTGGGTGCTCTTTATAATCATCATCTGGTCTTCGCTGTTGTTCCTCATAAATAACCATTAATACAGTAGGCTGCCAGCCCATTCAATATGCTAATAACTGCCTTCTAGCAGGGCCAGCATGCCCCTATGACCCATATGTATCAGGATGACAAGCACTCATCAGCGCAGTCGTGTGACAACACCAGAGTCGTGAGCTCTGTGCGGCTAACAGACTGACAGGTGGATGTTGTGATATTATTGGTTACTAGCTTTTACAGGAAGAAATACCATTTTTGTAAATGTTTATGGCACATATTGTTAAATAGGTGCACAACATGACCAGAGATGTGATCTAAAAGGGTTGAAAATGCATTTTTCATTTCAGCTGGAATTTAATTTGTCCGTGGACATTCCACTGAAAGTTTTAATCAACCGCAAAATAACATCTAGACTAACTGTGCAGCCACAGGAGGTCCATAGAAAATCACTACACTGAAGTTTGAAGCAAATGTTGTATTACGCTTGTTCTGCGAGGTTCAGTGCCAAACGTCACCGTGCAAGTGTCGACGAGGGGGCACGCAGGGCTGTCGTCTCATCATCAGAAACACATCACGGATTGTAATTTGGCAGATGCCTCGGGACAGTGAGAACTGGCATTTGGTGTTTATAGTGTCAGACTCTCTGTGACGACACTCAGATGATTCAGAGCTAATGTTGTCCGTGAGTTCGCTCAAAAAAGGAACAACTGTGTGCTGGTTTCATGCTTGTGAATGCCCTCGTGCTCGTTCTGCAATCACCTCAGGTAAAGAGTGATCCCAGAGTCTCGTGTCTTCAGTTTCACAGCAGTGAGGATTTTGTACGGTTGGAGGATTTTAAGAGTGAGATTAGATGAGAACAAGAGATCAGGAGACGGGTGCTCATCCTTTCAGTTTGTTGACTTCTTCCCTACTCATCAGATCTGGAAACAGTGGCGTATCCAGACTTTTTTTTACTGGGCTGTCCCAAGTGGAGCTTAAGGTCTTTGCAGACTGAGTTCGTATTTTTCGTATATGCGTTTTTTAAATCCGTCATCCAAAAAAAACCTTACGCACAAGAAGCTTGTGCCTAGAATCCACCAAGTACGTCCGACAGACAGAAAGACGTGTCAGAACCCAGGACAGGAGGACTCAGTCTGCAGCTACACAGAACACTAAAATGTGTTTCTGAAAATGTTTTTTGCGACAAATGAGCAATATTGGCTCATGTTTGATCAGCACTACTTAGTTTGACAGTTTGATCTGAGTTTCGTGAGCCTGCTGTGCTGCGCTGGACGGACCTCATTTGAATAATGTTGAGTCGTGTTTATGCAAATTCAGATACGGCGAGCGGTCAGTCTACTCACCGGGCCGTATCCATAATGCAACGGGCGGCCGGATCTCCTGCTCTCCATAGAGAATGAATGGGATCCGTCAACTTCACACGCGATGCCGGAGTTGGTGGATTTCGGCCTTTGCACACTGAGTCCGATGCGTTTTATTATTCCATTAGTTGCGAAATTCGCAATACGAGATCAGGAGATAAGAGCAAGGAGAGTTTGAGCTGCTGATGAAGGAGCTGCAGCGTTTTCAGGATGTCAGTGGTCCAGTTTGATCCACAGTGTTTCTGACAGTGAGGAGACGATCCGCTGTGTCCACCGTGTCCGTGTTTGGAGAAACTCACACAGAACTCTGCTGTTTTCGCCGGAGAAGCTCGAGTCTCTGAAGTGTGAAATTCACTTTTAAATGTGTTTTACCTGTCCTGTATTTACATTGTGGATGATGGTGTGTGCGTGGACGGTGGCTCTGAGTGGTCAAACGTCTTTAGACCATGAAAATAAGAAGTGAGAATTCCATCCAAAAGATCACATGAAGACACAACAACAACTAAAAAACAATGCTGAGTTTTGGAATCAAAAACGTTTGTCAATTGGAGATTCTGTTCTGGAAATAGTTCAAAAAGCGCCTTATTTTCAATATATCTAAAGCCATACATCCTCAGAATGTACATACTGTAAAGTGGAAGTAAAGGGGAGACTTGTGGGTACCCATAGAACCCATTTTCATTCAGGTATTCTGAGGTCAGAGGTCAAGGGACCCCTTTGAAAATGGCCCTTTTTAGCCTAAAATTTAGCCTAACTTTGGAGCATTATTTAGCCACCGTCCTAGTCTCGTGTAGCCAGACTTATCTCAGCACTGCTGGAGGAAAGTCTGGATTTAATGCACTTTCACTGAATGAAAAAAACTCTCTGGCCTGTTTGTATTTCTTTAAACAGTGCCTCTGCAAAATAGTGTAAGAAGAGAGCAGGCCTGCCTTATTACACCATCCAAATCTGATAAACGTGTGATTTTCAGTGTGTAGGCTGATGCTCGGAGGTTTTTGTTGTTTCCGTAGTGAAGTAAGTAAGGATATATCCAGGCACTGCTCACATAGTAAGCCAGACTACCCTGCTATGTCAAAAACGGTCGGTGCACTTCCTGTCCCCTGGCCCCCAGATTCCACCCTGTCTGGAAACTTGCACCAAAACCACATTAAATGTTGAAAACCTTACAGCACATTTTTGCAGAAACATAAACTGGCTACACCTACAGCGGAAACGTCTACTGCAGAGAACAGATTTTATTTAAGAGTGAGCACATGACTGATCTTTGGATCTATATTACTGGCTTAAAGCTATTCATATGTTTATACAAAACTGGCTTCCACACATTATACATTTTACATATCTGGATATGCTGACTGCAACATGTAAAATAAAAATAAATAACATCTCTGCATATTTAAAATGGATCATGAGAAGAAGTTATTTCCATGCAAGCTATTCAGTTTCAAAGAATCACAATATGGAGTTTGGGGAAGTTCCCTCTAGACCTTGATTTATTTTTCTGGTGTGCAGTGGTGATCCAAGACTCTGGGGGTCCCAGGCAAAGAAGCCCATCGAGCTTAGGGTTTTTTTGGGCAGTGGTGGTGCACTGTACAAGTCCCAGTGAAACTGAAGTTAGAGCATCTCTAGCTTCTGTATTGTGATGTATGCAGATTGATTAACGGATGATGTCATGATATTATTGGTTGAAATTGGTTGGTTCTAGGTTACGTAAACACACATCATTTTTTGTTTTACTTGAAGAAAACATGACTGGATTCTGATCGATTTTGATATAAAAATACAAAGAAATGTAGGGGGGGGGCAAGTATTTGCCTGGTTTGCCTTTCCTGACGTGCGCCCCTGGTGGTCTGCAGTTATGGACTGTTAACCACCCACTATTTATATGAAATAGTTTTAAAATATTTACATGTAATAATGCAAACAGACTATGATTTCCAGCAGATGAAAAAATAATAATAATGATAATAATAAACTTTACTTTTATATCACTTTTTAAAACATAGTTACAAAGTGCTTCACAAAAACAAAAATAAAAACAAAGCATAATAAAAAGTAGATTAAACTAAAATAAAGTATACGATAAGATATTAAAACAATAGAAATTATTATTAGAAATACACAGCAATTAATTATATAAGTAAAAGTATATTTTAAAGCTTGTTTTTTTTTTTTAAATAAAGATTTAAAGAAGACAAGGATGTGGTTTTCCTGATCTCCTGTGGCAGATCTTTCCAGAGTGGCGGGGCCCTGATAATGAAAATGAACCCTCGGTGCGATCAGCTGCTGAAATGTTACACACACATGTTGAATGGCGTAACACGGCCAGCCGCCACGGGCCAGCACCAACACATTACCTGACCCTCTTATAGTCCAAAACACTTTATATCATTTATATGATACTACATGTATCACTCAAACATCTATTATATTATATTATATCATTATTACTCAAACATCTATTATATTATATTATATTATATTATATCATTATTACTCAAACATCTATTATATTATATTATATTATATCATTATTACTCAAACATCTATTATATTATATGATATCATTATTACTCAAACATCTATTATATTATTATTAGATATCAGCATCATTATTTTGTATTATACTATATCATGTGTATATTGTATGGTATATTGTATGGTATTGTATTGTATAACATAATAGTATATTATATTGTACTATTTTGTTGTTGGTATGTCATATTTTATTATTATTATTATTATTATTATTATTATTATTATTATTATTATTATTATTATTATTATTATTATTATTATTA
>JAOVVB010119596.1:0-12543 GCA_028570985.1 Heterobranchus longifilis
GGTAGGACACTAGTAAAATGCAGTCAATTCGTGATGATATTCACGATTATCCCAATCAAGGAAATTCACCACAATCAAAAAACTTTAAATTAAGATATAAACGTGGCTGTGAGAAATGTCATTGCTGATTCAAACTTGTAGTTAAAGTTTGGTGGCTACAGAGGCCATCCCTAAAACCAGTAACTGGGGTTCAAGCCAAACACCTGCCCTGCTATAGTGCCTTTGAGCAAGACACTGATACCTGCTCCTGGGTTCATGCATGACATTTGATCTCTATGCACAGGGAATGGATATTAGTGAACAACAGTGGATTCCCCGGAGACATGTGTAGATAATATTGTTGTTATAATTTATGTTTACCTTGGAACAAGTGAGCCAACAGTGCGCGTGCACGGACCAATAACCAGAGAGCGCTGTGAGGACGTGCGCGATCCCGATAGCGGCTAGCGACAGGAGGCCTGCCTCCGGATATTCGGAGGCACCATACACTCCTAACCACACGTACAGCCAGCCGGGGTAAAGAACAGCCAGAAACGGGAGGACTGTGCCGTGTAGTAGCCGGGGCCTTCGCCTGTACAGCGTCACCGAGCTCACCAGCTCGTCGCCGGTGCCGTTATCATGCTGGTTGTGGTTCTCTGAAGGGGCCATTTGCAGCTCACCCGGTCCCTGGATCCCGTCTGCAGCCATACTTCCCTCTTTCTCAGCGTCGTTCATTGTACTTTACTCACACCTCGCCCCCTCTATCATCCACCACCACCCCGTCGTGCTGTAGCCGGTAAAAATACGTTTTTACACGCGGAGCGGTGCTCGGTCCAGCCTTCAGAGCCCGTTTACTGAATCGCTCGTTCTCTGACCGTTGCTTCCGCATACGTAATCACGCAAAGACACGTAAGGTTCTCTTGGCACGGCATGATTGAACCGGAAAAAACAAACATTTTATTATCTTCCACACAGTTAAATTTGTTGTTTAGGTTAAAATCCATGTAACATGTGAATAAGGAGGTTTCTTTGACAAAACATCGACTGCATTTGTCGCTTAATGCTACGATTTAGTGGCAGCCCCTTTAATAAATGCAACGTCATTATGGGGGAGGAGCCAGAATGTGAGATTGACACAAATCGGAACCAATCAAATGAAAGAATAGTTTTAGAATGTTGTATTTGCATCCAATCAGATAGTAAGAAGTGTGTACGGTGTAGTTCCCGCACAGACATGGCTCCACATGCAGATGTACTGGTGCTATAACCTTGATTGATCCGCTTCTTCGTTTGAGACAAGCCTAAAAGAGCAACATGTAAGACATTTAAATATGGCTCATATAAACGTTACATTTACTATGTATGCTCTCTAGTCTAGGGATGTAGGACTGTAGAGAGGTAGATACAGACTGTAAATAAAGACATGTTCTACTTTGTGAATCAGACTGCATCCTCAACAAAACTACATTGCTTATGCTTGATAGAATCGTATATCAACTCAAGTTGGTGATCTATGGCTTATTGGACTTGTCTATTAATCACTGACTGATTTATCTGTCACCTTTCAGGCAGGCTGCTATGGATATCACGGCAAAGTATTGCCATAAAGAAATGGAGGCATATGGGTCATGTGTGGCCTCCAACCCATCAACATGGCAATTAAAGTGTCATGAACTGAAGATTAAGGTTGCACAGTGCACATCATCACAGTAAGGAAACATACTTGTAACATTCACTCCCATTTTCCTCAACAGCATCCTTACAGCCACATTTTCAAAGCACATTAGTATCTAACCCCTGCATGTGTATTGATAGCCCAGTGATCCAGAAGATCAGACAGGGTTGCTCCACTGAGTTTGTGGAGTTTGAGCGCTGTCTGAGAGAAAACCAGGACAAACCTGCCTCCTGCTCCCCACATGTGGCTCGCTTTCTGGGCTGTGCAGAGACAGTAGACCTCAGTGGAGTGGGTAAGTCATTGCTGGAATTAGCCTTACAGAACTCAAGGTCACATATAAACAGTTGTGAATAGAATATCCTCATGTGTCTCCCGAAGAAACGGGTGTGTTTTTTTTTTAATCACACTGAATGGGTTGTGCATGCTGGTTATTCAGACTTGCAGATGGTAAGTCTTGTACTGGGAATCTTTCAGATACAAAAACACATTAAAACACACACAGCTTATTATGTCTACAAAATGGCACTAATAATGGCATACAACATTAACATGAAAAAAATAATTTCCCCTCTGGGACAATAAAGTCTAAAGTCTAATACTGCACCATCTTTGAGGGGTATTACTTAAATTGTCAACATACCAACAAATTAATTTTCTTTTCCCACCCACAGATCCAGTACCTCAGCCATCGTAGCATCCAGACGTCTTCCATCACCTTCAGATTACTCCCGTCTCCACAGCAGCACAGATGGTTTCACATGTGTCTCAGCCATGTTACTGTATATATTACGGTATCTGATCTCCTCTGTGTGACTTAATGGGACTATTTGTCTTTCTTCAACAAAGATATGAGATTAATGCAACAGTACTGTGAGTTAGACAGGTTGTGTAGAATATTTAATTACTGCATTGTTCTTTTCGTACTCCTCATGTAAATGTTGTGATCATGTGAAAATAACATTTATACTTGCCTGTATGCAGGAAGTCTGTTTTCTTTTCTTTCTTTTTTTTAATTTTTTTTACAGATTTTTATTGAATCATCTCATTAAAATTGACATCAGACTTGTATTACTCATCCGGTGTGGTCATCCTCTGTTGTTTTCTGTTGCTTATGTCTGTCCCTCCCACCCTTGCCCTCTCCAGGTCTGAGTCAGAGTCAAATATTAAACCGGAATGTATCGCTCCCACACAAACTCTCCTGACTACTCAGTGACTGAGAAATAGGGAGTCTGGGAAGAAAGGAAAAGGAGGAGGCTGTCCACTTCTAATCAGCAGGACTACTGAGAGAGGCAGAGGGAGGATATTGAGTTATGAGCCCTGTGACCACTAAGCAGAACAGACCTTTTCTGGTTCAATTATTAAAGCTTTTGAACGGGAGGGGGAAAGGATTCTTTCCAAGTGTAATATCTTCGGTTTATACCAGTTGAGAAGGTGATCACTGCGTCATCATTTATCATATTTAGGACAATAAGGCAAGCGCACTTCAAAGATGAAACCGCAGATTGTATTGAAGATACGGCAACATTACATTCAAAGCACATCACCTGGCAGTCACTGAACAAAAAAAGTAAGATAGGAACTCGCCTAATACCGCACAAATAAGTTACATTCACAAAAATATCACTGTAAAAATACCATGAGTCAGTGATCAGAGTCAAACATAATGTCATGAAAGAATGTCACAAGCTGTAGCCGATCACCGGCACCTAAACGAAACAAGTATCACCCTAATCCTATTTTATTCTGCACCACATCGTGAGTCTGATCCTGATGCTTTCTGCATTTACTATCCAACTTCAGTTTGGAGGCTATTTCTTTAGACCTACTTTGTGACACATAAATATCATGCTACAGTTTAAATATTTGCTGATTATCACAGAAGAAGGTACAAAGTATCTACCTAACAACATCTAATTTGAGATGTTTGAGAAAGAAATTATTACAGAAATTGACTACAACAATTAATTGTAACACAGTCATACTCACATTTACATTTTAGAGCACAGCATCGTGTGCACAGTGTTCTAACTTTTGGGCATTATAGATCTATTGGTCGTCATTTACTACACTACTTCTTGGTGATTATTACATTATAAAAGAGGAGGGAAAGCTGAAGAAATAATCACGTATACAACCCTGTTTCCGCATAAGGCTCCTCAAATGACCCTGTACTGTTGCCGAAATGCTAAAAAAAACTTTTTTTTGGTCCACATTATGCCTTTCATGCATTATCAAAAACTAAGAATGTAGTTTGAATTACCATTTTTACATGGAGAGTTTCTTCCTCTTTGCAATCTACATCTTTGAAGTCTCTGGGCAAGTTAAATTGTAATCCTATCAGCACAATATCCTGAGTTATAGCTCAGGTTACATAAACATACACACTAACCTGAGAGCAAAATTGTCCTCCAATCCACTGCAGTCTTTCACACACAATAACTAATCACTAGCCCTGTCAAAAAAAAAAGTTATGCAATATACTAATTTAATTTAGACCCTCGGCTGATCGTAAGGCCTGCCAAGACTCCTAAATACACGTAACTTGATTGATGAATTCACTTTCAACAACCAATTATTGTCTGTAAATCATGATATACATATTAATATGTAAGTGTCTTTTGTTTGTCGTTTTTTTTTGTTGGAAAGTGCCATTAAACGTGTTTCATTGAACGTTACATAAATACAACAGGAGAAATTGAGGTCTTTTTTTTCTTTTTTTACATATCTTGGACATTTACAGTGTCTATTTCCAGCATGTGATTCTTATCAAGGAAAGATGGTTGGAACATGACGCTAATCTGCTGCAAAGTGATACTATGACTATGCTTGACTTGTGATGATTTTGGCCTGTGGTAAAAGCTCAGAAGTGTGTTTGGCTGTTTCATGGAGAGGGGTCCCACAGGCATGTTGATGGACAGACTCCATTAGCTGCATCTCTGAGGTGAAAGGTGGAACAGGAGTGGGAAGGGTGAGAGTTTATAAGGGTCAGGATGTGAAGTAGGAGTTCTGCATGGAGTAGAGGCGGTCGATGGGGTTTCCCACTCGCCCTGGCAGGAGACTGCCGTCCCCTGTTGCCAAAAGGCAGTCTCCAAGGTGACCGAGGCTTCCATCGCTGTCCAGGTCATGGAACACTGTCTCTGAGTCTGCAGGGGAAAAAAAGAGCGTGCACAGCTGAAGAGGAACTGTAATTACCACCAGAGAGCACAGAATAATACAAAAATAGGCACTCATTTTTAGTCTAAACTCCAAAGCTAATGGACCGACAGTGAGTCAGTCTCTTTAGTTTAATCTACCTCAGCTAATGCAACATGATGCAACTCTTTTGAGTCCAAATATGACATTATCTAAGGCAGTGGTTCTCACGTTTTTCACGTCAAGGACCCCTAAACTGACACAAATGAGACCACAGATCCCCATTTGATAATATTTTGTCCTGGGGTCCTCCATCTGATAGGATTTGCTTGTAGACATTTTATTATAGAAAGTGTATGAAAGCCATGACCAAAATAGTCTGTCATTACATATTGTCATGTACATATTCCCTAACATATTCCTACTGTTTTTATCTGTTACCTACTGTTTTTATTTATTTGTTTATATATACTTTTGTGTTTTTTGTGTTCTTGTTATGCACCGTATCACCAAAACAAATTCCTTGTATACTTGTATACTTGCCAATAAAAGCAATTCTGATTCTGATTCTGATTATGTTACTTATGGATGGAATTATAGTGAAAATAAACGATTCCCCTTTTTTTCTGAGGACCCCCTGGAACCCCTTCAAGGACCCCTGGGGAGAACCACTGATCTGAGGAAATAATGAAGAAAATATTGGGCAGTGCAATTGTTTGGCTATAGCATATAAGGCTCCATTAAACTCAGTGGTTTGGAAGAAGGCTGGAATTTACCGTAGCTACTGCAGTGTTGGGAAGGTTACTTTTGAAATGTAACAGGCTACAGATTAGTTACCCTGTTAAAAATTGAATAAGTAACTATTTTAATTACTTCATCAAAGTAATTTAACTATATACAAGGCAATAAAGCTCAAAAGTCCTAAAAGCATAAATTTAAAGCAGGCAGTGTAGAGTGCTGTAGTGTAGTTGTCCGGAAATATACCCAAAGAAGTCATTACTGCACGGAAAAAATATGCAAAGTAACAGAATGAAGAAATGTAGAATTATATTCTACATATAAGCTTTTTTACCAAAAATTCAGACATAACCCCTTTGTAATCACCAACATTTTGATTAGTAACTGTAATTTAACTACATCTTTTTTCTCAGTAACTGTAACTGATTACAATTACATTTGTTTTGTAATTGAATTACATGTCACTAGTTACTCCCCAACACTGAACTACTGACACTAACTTGCTGAAAGGCCCCGTGACCTTGAATTGTTTTGACTTTCATACCCTCACGACAGTCAAAACTACAATTCAAAGGGAGATAATGTCAACATTTTTATTTGGAGGGGACGGTTTCTGCAGCTTTGACTTCCTGTCTTACCATAGGAGTGGAGCTGCTCGCTGTTCAGCTGAGGTGGTGTAAGCCCGTGTCGAAATGGCTCCCCACCGTAGATGTTTGGGTCCAGAGCGAGTAGCTGCTGACGTGGCAGAGAGGGATATCCCAGCATCCCATCCATGCCATGGGTACTAGAGCCATCTGTGCGGAGGTGAGAATCCCTTTAGTCATACCATTTCAGACTGTATTCTTCTAAACCTTAAATGTTTTCATTTGACAGGCTGTCAGGGGAGGGGCATTAAGTGGGTGCACTTTATATCATGAGAAACTCTGCGGGGGCGGGGGGGCATGTGATTTCATGCCAACATTCAAAAAAAAAAATCAGAATTTATATCAAACTCCAAAATGGCAGCCTACGTGGACAAATTGACACTGGCCATGAGGTAAGGTTTTTTCATGTTTTGGGGGATTTTGTTTTAGAAAACAGGATGATGAAAAAGGATGATTTTATATGTTATTGTTGAAAAATAATTAATTACATTTTCAACATTTTCAACTGTCTGTATCCTGGAGGATACATTGCCCAGATAAGGGTTTAAAACAGGGATAATTACTCACAAATATACTTATGCTTTAAGGCCCTAAACTCTACAGATAATCAATAATATAAAATGTGTGAAATATTGATTACTCTTTATTTTACTCTTAAATGTGTATTATTGGTTAATTCAGTGTACTTTTTTTTAAAACTGAATTCCTGTCGACATTTTCTCCCGTCACCTGATGGTTCATCAGATTCAGAAGAGGGAAACAAATAATAAACATGAAAAATAACAACATATACATCATGGCCGGTGTCTTTGTCCACACAGGCTGCCATTCTGTCCCCAGCTTCCATTGCTGATAGGCAGGGATGGATTATTAACTGTTTATAAAATGTTTTAAAAGTTGGCACATGAACTATTTTAAAAAAAATGGGAAATGTTCAGTTTATACCCTAAATGGGCAATGTATCTCAGGAGATACAGAGTGTAAATTGGAAAATAAAGGTCATGTTTTGAAAATCATCAGACCCAAAATCATGAAATTGGGTCATTTGACCCTAGAGACATTAGAAAATAGCATTTAATACATTTTCCAAAAATATTAATATGTGCTTGCCCATTTAAGGGCTAATCTTTGTTTATTCTTCTTGATCCTGCATTGGCACTTTACTGCATTGGCTCTTACCCTCACTGTCGTCATTGCTCTGGCGGCCCCCTCGACTTGGTCCTCTCCGGGTCCCTCCCAGCTGCTCTTGTTCCTGCTGCTGCTGCTGCTGCTGCTGCTGTCTGCGAGCTATCTTTTTCATCTGAGGCACAAAAACACACACTGTATGAATTTTCTCTTTGTGTTGATCTGTGAGGCAGAACATGTGCTCAGGAAGTGTATCAAGGCTAACCTTGGCTCTCTGGTTTTGAAACCACACCTGCACAACGCGCACTGTCAGCCCAGTCTCAGCAGCCAGTGTCTCTCTCACCTGCAGATTAGAGTTTTTCCAAACACAGCGTCAAACACAAGTTGAGATTAATTGCTATACAGACTGAACAAGGCTGCCCAAGGACAATAAAGTTTGTGAGGCAAAGGAGTATTTTCCGGAGCACATTTTCCATTGATAAAACAAGCTGGTCCACCCACCTTGCGGCACGGCTTAGCAGACACTTCAAAGGAGGCCTTGAAAGCACGGCGCTGCTGTGTGGTCAGGATGGTGCGTGGTCGTTTTGAACGCTTGTGCTCCTTGCCTTCATCACCACCTTTCCCCCCGCCAGAGCCTCCTCCACCGTCCTCATCCTCACTTTTCACTGAGCAAGATAAGTAGACAACAAGAAACACTGGAGGTTCAGCTCCATATACTGTAGAACATTCCCAGAATGCACTGTAAAAACCAGTGAGCACCTTTGCAGACTATCCTCACTGATCAGAAGTCAAGACACTTCTGCTTCATACACTCACGTACACTTTCCAAACAGATATAGTCAGTCACAGAAAACTTAATTTAAAGGGGACCTATTATGCTCATTTTCAGGTTCATACTTGTACTTTAGGTTTTTACAAGATGTCAGGACTTCTATACAGTTGTGATGTCACAACTATACTCTATACAGGTATAAAGTGCCACTACAGTGGCGTTGCAGTCATTCTATAGCTGCAATGACGGTGCAGAGACACAGAGAGTGCAGATGCGGAAGACCCAGAAATGGACAAAATCAGAGCAGACTGGGCTTTTTCGGACAGGGGGCTTAAAGAGACAGGCGTTAAAAAAAGTGTTTCAGACAGAGAGTGAATACAGGGATCTTCAGAAAGACAGTATGAGAAAAATAATGTGCTTTTTGAACATTAAAGCATGTAAACATGCAAACACAAAATACAAGTATGAACCTGAATATGAGCATAATATGTCCCCTTTAAATGTGGTCCAGGCAAAGCAGCCTTGTAACAAAGCTATATTTTACCTGATTCAGTTGGTGTGGGACTAATAGCGGCCAGCATTTCCCTCTCCTTCTCATAGTCCATGCGACAGAGCAGCTGGCCTTCTTTCAGCACAAACTCATCACCTCTTTGCAGCCGGCGTTCACACTCGCAGCAGGTGAAGCAGCCGAGGTGGTACACCTGGCCGAGCACACGCATTATCAGCTCCGAACGTCCAATCACCTGCAGGCAGGCGCTGCACTTCCTTACAAACAGCCTGGAGGTGCGCAGAAAGAGATATGTGAAGGATACATACTTCCGTACACTGTAAAACATGGCATCATGGGAGTCAAGGAGTGCAGAAAAAGAAAGGTGAGGTAATTAAAGATGGAGGCACAGGCAACAAGCTCCGACACATTTTACCCTCAGCTCAAAAGATTAGTCTCTTAATTAAAGGTCGTATAAACATTACCCAATTCACAGAGCAACAAGGTGAACATCTGCTGAGAGGAATTACAGTAGTAGCATTTATAGATTGTATTTTTCTTTTCTCCCTCATTACAGTAGGTGGCAGTAGTTAGCTTGTAATATGAGAGCTGCCTGTTGAGAGTCTTTCCCTTTTAAATCCTTAAATGTGGAGATCTGTTTGATGGGGTAAACTCCAGCCTATCTGTATCCCACCCACAATCTCAAAGTACTTATTTAACTCTATGAATAAAGCCTAATACAGAGTCTTTCTCAGGTCCATTGCTTTTCCCCATGACCACTTTCCTCCTTTTGTCCGCCCGTCTCTCCTCCTGTGAGATGTTATAACCCTTCAGTTTCTCTCCTGCCTCACCATCTCTTCACATCCCTATTTCCATTCACATGGCCTTAAGTCTCTGCCATTAAATTCCTCTCAAATCCCTGCTCTCGCACTTGGTGTCCTCCCCCTCCCTCCCCAGTATTTTCTGCCAGCATTCCCAGTTCTCCCTCACGCCCTCCCAGCCTGCCTCCCCAGTTCACTGAAACTAATAAAGACAGGATTAATTAGATTGTTGTTTAAACAGTGCGATGGCCAGACAGACGCTGTAAACTCATAACCAGGGATTGGGGATAGCATGGGGTTAATCTCTCTCCTCTCACTTATGCACACTAAAACACACTTACACACACAAACATAGACACTCACACACACATGCATGCGCACACACACAGGCATGCACACCCACTGAGTATACCTAGTCTGACAATGACTAGTTACCCACGTTCACAATACCATCACCCATGATCATGCTGCAATAAGGAAATAGTACAGATCAGATCACCAGAATGTATCTTTAAGAGTTACCAGGTAGTCAGAGCATAGGTGTAAGAAAGAGAAAGCTCAGCAGATGCAGAAATAGCACCAAGAACAAAACACAAACCTGGACAAGAGGGAGGGAGGATGAGAGGGGAGTGAACGGGTGGGGGGGGGGGGACGAAGACAGAAGTGTTGACGCTCCCTGACTGAGTGATAGGAAGGTGTTGCTGCCCAAATCTGGAGTGTAAAGAAGGAGCCAGGTCTGCACATTAGAGCTCCTAATCTGTGATTCTGTCCCAAACGCAGCTGCTACGGCTAATCTTTCTCAATCCATCTGCCAAACGCTCCCCAAATTCCCCAAATGACAGTGTCGCTAACTTAACATCATAAACACAAGTGTCCCTAAACAGCCAGCTCTATTGTGGCAAGACCTCGTGATTAACTAAAGGTTGCTATTTCTTATACAATGCATTGCATCTTAGAGAGATGCTTCTACTGTAAAAAAGGTCTGCAGAAACCTTGTTAATCTTAATATCTGGCATCTAACACATATCCCACAAAGGAGAGCAGTCACCACTCTGCTCTGTGGAGCCTCACTCTCCATCCAAACAAGACACTAAAACACCTTAAATGCTTCCTTTCACTGTGAACAAAATACAACAGAGCAGAATTGTCACAGGATTGCTTGACATAAGACTGATGATGTTGGTGGTTAAGTCCCACACTCCCTAATCGGGGTGTACACAGCACGGCAGGAATTTACTCAACATGGCAAATGAAGGCAACTTGGGGCAACTGCCACAGAGGGGGGTCTGTAAGTAGATCAGTCTAATCCCTCTAATAGAAGTATCATTCACACCGGCCCTGACCAGGGCTCAAAATAAATCACTATGGACCTGATGGTTAAAGAACAGCCACATGAAGTAGGTAGATTTAGGTTTGACACCAAATGTATACACACTTTTCATGTTTTGGTTGGAATTACATGTGTATCTGAATGCTTTTGTTTCTACATTTTCTATATAGAAAATTCAAAGATTGTTTCTTTTGCATTTGGAGAGTTAATTTGCAAAAACCGATCATCTCAAAATGAATAAACCAGCACCAGTTTGATTGTTATTCCCCATGAGTGCACAGTAAAAAAAAAAAAACATGATTTAGGGAAAATAAATAAAAACAGAGATATCTGGTTTTTTTTTTTTTTTTTGCAAATGAACCCTTCATTTTATGCCATCTGGTTGCATTTTTGTGATTTCTTCTTCTTCTTTTTTTTTTAATTTGTAATACAAACAGACATGTGTTCTTGATTTTATCTTGCGTTTACAGCAGAATATTTATGGTAAAATAAAATAAAAATGACTTTAAGACAATCCAGTTTTGATTATGTTATGGAACCACAATAAAAACATAGTTTGTAAAGTTTGAATATCACTAATACAGCAGGCCTATTTTTGCTCGCATCAGGAATCAGTGGGGAAAAAAAAGAATATTTGCATGACACTGACTATAATATAGAGAAAGGTTTTTTTTTCTTCTTGCATTTCAATTTCCGCTATGAAAAAAAAGTGGAAATTAAAATTTGAATTTAAACAGCTGAGGTGTAGACCAGCTGTGAACAAATCTATCAGAAAAGATATTTGGAGGAGGACTTTGCTTTGGATTTAGAGGGCTTTCCTTTAATGAAGTGGCGTGTGTAATATTCATGATATGTACAGAATTACAAAGAAGAGGAGTGTGAGTGCAGACAGAAGACTGTCTGCTTATGAGCTTGTGATGTACAAAACCTGCGGGAACTTTGGCTGCGGGCACCTTTATGTTTAGTGCCACGGATTTCTGAGGGGTTAGGGGGCACAACTAATTACAAGCTCACTGATTATGAGATCAAATGTAGAGAGGCAGAAAAAGGTGATGTACTTGCAAGTATTGGGTGGTTATAATCAGCCCTTTCCTTCATGCTTTATTGTAGATCCTATGCATACAAACAGAATAACAGAATCTTCATCATCTCCCTAAGCTGTGTCATGTGGCATTGTTTTGCCTGTGAGCTCTGACAAGCACGACATTGTGTGGACCGCAACACAATCATTCCATAAATATGTATGTGTCTTAGAGCGATTACAGTTGTTGTGCTTGCTTTCATAATTGATGAATATTTATACAGGTACGGGTTTGCTTATACTGACTCTAGGTTTGGAGTGCCTCGTATTGCACTCTTGGATCAGTTTTTTGTAAGTGAGCCCGGGAGAACCTAACTGTGGCTCACCACAGATCTACCACTCATTCCTGACGTGTAGTTTAAGATGCATTTCTGTCTCTAAACGAGGTATTCGTGTATTAGCATGTGATTCCCACATACGTTATGTGTTCAGAATGACCATGTCTCACACAAATGGGTGTTTATGCATTCGTTAAAAATGAAGGTATATCCAAGGATTCATGCGATATGTGGAAAAAGAAGAAATTATTTGCAATAATCTTACTTTTAAGTTGTATTCTGTTTAGTATCCATTCCTTAGATGTGTGTGTGTGTGTGTGTGTGTGTGTGTGTGTGTGTGTGTGTGTGTGTGTGTGTGTGGATGTGCGTGCGCGCACTTTCGGCGGATATTGCTCTGTGAAGCAAAATGGCTCAGAGCCAGGGTTCAGTAATCACATCATCTCCTTTTATTAAATCTCCCTGCACTGCTTCTGTGTTATTA
>JAOVVB010119607.1:0-12542 GCA_028570985.1 Heterobranchus longifilis
ATGTTGTTTTGGTCAAGACCTTTATAATTATTCTACCATCATCACTCAGCGAAGTTTGGTCCATAATCTGTTAACTACTAACAGCAGGAATAACTGAGTACTTAAACGGCGGACCTAATGCGTTAGATTACTCGTTACATCAAAAAGTTCTTTGTGACACGTTACACCCAACACTTTATGTGACCCTTTGGAACAAACATTAAAGTGCATGTGAAACCTAGCATGTGAGACAACATGTGAATGTGATGAATAAAATCAATCAAATTGTGAAAATCATGCATAAAAAAAAATCTTGCACAAATGTATTTTTTTTATTGAGAGAAAAAAAATTATTTTACAATAATGTAAAGAAAGTAATAATGCAAGAATCAAAAGGGATCCATCACAAAACTGAACTAACTGTGTTTTAAAAAAAGTCCCATGACAGAAAGTATGAATTAAATAAATCATGTAAAAATATCATTTAAAAAAAATATGAGAAAAAAACTAATTAAATAACCAAATTATTGAAAAGTCATACAAAATAAATAAATAAAATAATTGATACTTTAATATAAGATATTTAAACAGATAAAAATAAATACAACGACAAAAAATTAGTGTGCAAATTATGTGAATCACAAATGAATTGTGCAAAAAAAACCACAATTGATATGATAATAACTGAATTAAAAATATTAATCATATAAAAACAGATATTTAAAAAAAAGATATATGTGTCAGTAGAGTCGCAGCTCCATCATGACGCTAAATCATTCAGGCTTCAGGACGTCTGTGCGGGTGTAACGAGACACGAGTTTTGATTCAGATGATGATACGTTGGATTTATTTTTGTTAAACACTGGGTTATTCTGCTGTTTAACTCTTCATGTCTGATGATAACTCTTTATGGCCGTGATAACTGAGGCACTTGGCTTGGTCATGCTTGTAGCTTGCGTGTCAGCCTAAAGCCGTGCACTTCACACTCTGAGCGTGTTGTAACTCATCATGTAAGTGTAAGAGGAGCAGGCCGTGTGTGTGATCTGTCAGTGGATCAGGGCCAGTTGTGGGAAGAGTGAGGAAAGGGGAGAGCAACGAGAGTAGACGTGTTAATGTGAACGAGTTCAGGTCTGTGTGTGTGTGTGTGTGTGTGTGTGTGTGTGTGTGTGTGTGTATATAAGGGTTTACCTCTGCTTCCAGTCGCCAAGTCCGCAACCTTCTGAAAGGCATCGAGGAAAGCAGCGACTGCCACGACCGTAGCCCTGAGAACACACAGCACGCACGGCTGAATACGACTTCCCTCAACAAACAACTTAAAACGTCACACTCTGGCATTTTAAATAATAATTTTTAAACAAACTTAGCATCTACAGCGTTTAACAATAAATTTTAGATCTTTCCACATTCTTGGTAACATAATAAGATGACTCAGCAAAAAAAAGGAAAGAAAAAAAAAACAAAGTCTGGTGAGGGAAGGAGTGTTTATAGCTACTATATTGTAAACATATATGATGAAAGAAACATGTTCGTAAACGTTCCACAGCATTAAACGCTATCAAATATCACAAATTTTAGTCCATGGCTCTGACTTCTAGATATACTCTTACAGTGAAACCTTGGATTACGAGCATAATTCGGTCCGGAAGCGGGCTCGTATTCCAATACACTCATAAATCAAAGCAAATTTCCCCATAGGAAATAATATAAATTCAAATTATTTGTTCCACATCCCAAACAAATAAATACATAAAAATAATTAACACAAAATATAAAGTCAAAGAAATAAAACAAATTAACCCGCACTTTACCTTGAAAAAATAGTACAAATAAATTCCGACAGATAAGTGTTTCCGTTTATGTGTGTGTGTTTTTTTTCTCTTGCGCTGCGGAGTGTGTCCGTTATGTTTACACACGCCTTTAGTGTGTGTGTGTGTGTGTGTGTGTGAAGCAGAGAGGGGGTGCTTCACACACACAGAAACACACACACAATAAAGGCGAGAGAGAGAGAGAGAGAGAGAGAGAAAGTGTGAGAACCGGCACGGTGTCAAATTACGTACGCGCACACACATAACGAACACACAAAAAACGACAGAGAGGATCTTTACCCTCTAATGAGACTTTCTTTTGCTTTACACACGCGCATACGCGTGTTATAAGAAACAGTACAAGCGGGCTGTACACACGCGCTTTCTAACACAAAATAAAATATGTTTTACACAAACACGTGGTCACAGTGTTATAGTAAACAGTACACGCGTGCACGGATGTTGATTATACCAGTAAGAGACACGCACTAAGACCCAGCAGGGAAGGCGATTACCCACAATTCCTCAGCACAAGAGAGAGAACAACCATTGGCTCAGTTCTAATAATGTGACGCTAGGCATCAAAACAAGAAGCGCATGCGTGATACATGATACTCATAAACCAAGACTTGCTCGTTTTCCAAGTCAGATTTTATTAAAAATCTTTGCTCATCTTGCGGAACACTCGCAAACTGCGTTACTCGCAATCCGAGGTTTTACTGTATAAAGTTATCGATAGCTCAGAGTAACAAATACACCTTAAAGTGGCAAATACACCTTAATGTGGCTTCGATTTCAATGTCACTCCTCCACCCCTCTTCACTAAGCACATTTTTGCACATCCTTACTTCACTAATGATGTCTAGTGCTTTGTCAGTTTGCTTAACTGAGGATGTCACTTTTCTCTCTTCTTTCAATGCAGAGGACATTACTCCTCTTCCTTGTTCTGTGGAGAGCGTTGCTCCCCTCTGGGCTTATGGAGGATGTTGCTTACACTAAATGATTTTTTCTGAGCCGGCTTTCTCATCTCACTTTGCGGGCTGTGGTTGGGCGTGTGTGTGAGTGGTGACGGCAATACCTTCCACCAAAATTCTACATTGAATTTTGCTTTTCTCTTGTGCAACAGGAAGCCTACCCACTGGCTACATCCAAACCATCACACAGTATTTGAGTGACTGTCTAGGACTCCATCCAGACTTTGGTGCATTCTTCAGAAGCAGTGCATTAAGGGAGGGCGCCTGCAAAGATAGAACCAGGAAGGCACCCAGACTACAGTTCACATTTAGCTCTACACATAACATCATCCTAGTGAACTCCACCAGTGTATCTCTGTCAGTTCATTGTAAGTGTCTCATGTGTGACAAACCGAACCCATGAGCCTTTGAAAACAGAAAAATAAACTATTCATTTTCTTTGTATTGACTTTTTCTTAGAGAAAAATGAATGATTTTCCCCATGCATGATTTACTTATGCTGTGATGTTACTAGGGCACTTGTGGTGAAAAAGACAAGCAGGAGGATGTAATCTTCCTCCCTGAAGGAATGCATGCTGTCAGATATTATCATTTATGATCTTCCCCATAACACTGGTCCCCTATTATGTCTACGCCACGCTACTCCCACTAGTAACACCCTAGGCTAAGGTAACGTACGAGTCAGCTTGCTAGTCAGACAAACGCTGGTAAATTAGCGGGAAAGATTAAACCAGAGAACAATACGGTTTTAATCAGATTCACATGCAGAAATGTTTTCAGATGTAAAAATGTGACTGTCGGTAACAGGATGAGTAAACCCAAACATATACACTATCACCTATTTAAATCACACAGCATCTTCAGGCAATAAAACAAACCCACACAGTATCAGATGGTTTACTGTAGCACTGCATTTCCAATTAGTGAGATTTATGCCGCATTTTTTTATTGTTACTGACAAATGACTGCTGATAGACTGGAAGTCATTATTTTTCAGCGGTGAGTCAGACGTGGAATTTGTATTGTATCCGAGGATGGTGATACTTTGGTACTAATTCACATGATACACTTGTGGGTGGGGGGATAGTCATACATTTGAGTCAAAAAACACATGTCTCATTTATTTATTTATAATCACTCATATTTTATTACCATAGTTAAACTGACCGATAATTACTTTCATTATTATTATTATTATTATTATTATTATTATTATTATCATTTTAATGCACTGAGTTGTGGCAAGGGTGCTTAGTGGATACCACTGCCACCTTGCACCTCCATGTTCCGGGTTCGATTCCCGCCTCGGATCTGTGTGCATGGAGTTTGCATGTTCTCCCTGTGCTTGGTGGGTTTCCTCAGGATACTCTGGTTTCCTCCCACAGTCCAAAGACATGCAGATTAGGCTGATTGGTGTTTCCAAATCTCCCATAGTGTGTGAATGAGCACGTGAGCCCACCTCATGCCATAAGTCTCCCAGGATAGGCTCCAGGCTATGCAGGATAAAGTGGTATAGACGATGAGTGAGTGAGAGAGTGAGTTGTGGCAAGCTAGCTACCTAATGCCAAGTAGTTCATATTATCTTGCATTCTTCACAAATAGCTAGCTGAGTAATACAATTTACACCTTACACTTGTACAGTATCATGTACACATTGAAACTACATACCATATATAAAAAGTGAATTATCCCTATTTTCAAACGACATATGATCTATGTAAGGCAAAAAAAACCCAAAAAACTTTTTCCTCTTCCAAATAGCACAGTCTGCATTCCAACGAATTGACAAGATAACGTTCTCAAACATAAACAGTTCACAAGAAGTTCTCCCAAAGCAGAGACGCACCAAACCAACAGCTTTGATTTATCTGGTCCTTTTTCTGTAATAAGAGCCATAAAGGAAGCCATGAAATTCACAGCAGGAAATTTTTTTTTCTGCTACTTTCAAATAAACCACATGGTTTTATGTGCACATATTTTTTTTAAAGTTTGGACTAACCCGTACAGCCAAAGGATTTCACCTAATCATAACCCCAGGCCTTGTATACACTTGGGCACACATCCTTGATTATACCGATGAGTGAGTTTTTGAAGTGTATTGGCCGTATAGGTTTAAGGTAAGAAAGCTGCCATCTGCACAAAAAATGTCTACTTATGTCAAAATCATAGGACTGTGAAACAAGCTGTCAGGAAATAGAACATTTGACTGACTCCATAGTGTGAATTCATATATATATATATGTGCTTCTTACTCCAGCTGCTTGATGGATATCTCCAAATCTTTCATTTTTTTTTGCCATATGCAAATCAATGACAGGACCATGAGCATGTGCTTGAGTGGCCAAATATACAATAATGTACAAAAATCTTGAGCCTGTCATCATTTCTTCGAAGTTTGCGTACAAAAAGCCAGACTTTCTTGTATCTTGTAAGTTTTTGACCCTTATTTTCAGTGACCTATGAATTACTCAAGAATAAAACTAAATCTAACTTAAGGCATTGACAGTGAGAAACAGATGATGATCAGGCCGGGGATTAGTATACTGGTGATGCTAAATGCTAAGTGGTTGGAACAGACAAGAGGGAAATTAAGGTTGCTGCTGAGGCTGTTACACACACAGCCAGTTTTTATACTGTATCTTTAAGCACTTAGCAGCTTGTTATAGTAAAATGTCCTACCCATTTCTTAAATTTTATAGGCATCATTTAATTAAATTTAATTCAGGAAATTAAGGGGTGGCTCAAGACTTTAACAAAGTACTGTACATCACTGATGAATTTCCAGTGCCATACAGTACCAACAGCGTTTTACCCTTTTATACTTTAATGAAACACTTATATTTTTTACACATTTTTCTAAAATGACAATGACACAAAGATTGAAAAAGACAAGTCAAATTTTGGGTCCATTTTTGTGTTGGGTTCCTACACTTGACTGAAAGAAAGGGGAAATTCTGGTGTCATCTTCTGGTGTTGTAGCAAATGTAGCATAGTGGGTTCAATATAAACAGGTTAACACATGTGATTAACTCGGAAATTTTAATGCATTCTTGTTTCTAATGCAAATTAATCATATGACCAAGTTTGACCCTAATGGCTTCAACATGCAGTTACCCGGCTGTGTGTAATAATGGCACATTTAACACGGACAATAAGATGACTGAGGAAACATCACCCGGTAAGTTTCATTATTAAAAGCTTCTAGATGAAAGTTTGGATAAAACCAAAGTTGTGCGCTCGAGCTATCTTCAAGAGGAACTATTTTTACTAAAATATATTAAATGTAATAGTGAGAGTGGTGGCTCAGGTGGTTAAGGCTGTAAATTGTTGATTCTTAGATCTGAGTCTGTGTTCGAGCCCCGCCGTTGGTGGGTTGTCAAACCCCATACTACCCAGGCATTGCATGCAGTGCCAGTCCCATTCGAGTGATTTTAATTTAACATTTGTTAAATGTTAATGTTGGAGATATTATATTAATCTGTTTCCTTTAATCTGTTTGTCTCTTGTCTGTTTGTTTATTCCAACATTGTACGTTTATAATACAAGTAAATCAGGGTATTTTAAAATTGTAATTAATCATGATTAATCACAGACTATGACTGTGATTAACTAGATTAAAATTTTTAATCATTTGACAGCAGATGCTTTTATCCTCACTGTTATAAAGATTCGTATAGACTTCATACGTTATACTTATAAAAGACTTTATACTTCTGAAATACTCATGCCATGGTTAGCATCACTGAGCTGACATTTTCTTCCTTATGTTGATGTGAACATTAACTGAACCCCTCTAATCTGAGTGTGTGTGTATGTGTGTGTGTGTGTGTGTGTGTGTGTGTGTGTGTATGTGTGAGAGAGAGAGAGAGAGAGAGACATAAAATTAGCAATGGAGTAAGAGGTTTTGGGTGTGCCAAAGCATTCATGAGCAGTCGTTCATGAGCATGACTACATGACGTAAAAACACAACACTAGTCATAGAGCCGGCACTCATTTGTTTACACTATCGCAGTCCAGTAAAAGATGGCGTCCTCTGGGAAAAATGAATCTGCCGGAAATTCTCACAGCTGCTGTATCGTTTGCTGAAATAATGCTGTGAAGTGAAGCCAAAATCACATGGGAGCTCAGCCATTACTTACAGGAACTATACAAAGTTAGAGGTGGACTTTCTGTAGAAGTTAAGCTTCTAGTATGGAGACCCAAGGGGGGAAAAAAGCACCATTCTGCTTGAATGTTTATTCAGACATAAATAGAACAAAATAATCATCAAGTGTTCTAGTAGCCTATTTAAATATATACTCATAAAGATACTCAGAAATCGCTCCATATCTTTATCTTCTACCAGTCTTTCCTTGTCTTCTCCCACCTTCAATTGGTTTTAGCCAATGTACCTTATAATATGACCGGAGGTCCCACCACAGTCATAAAATGAGAATAATCACGATGAGAATCACCATTGGCCTCAGCGGTCCCAAGTTGGACTACAGATGTTCCTAGATGGATGGATGGATGGATGGATGGATGGATGGATGGACTATATAATAAACTGTGTCTTCAAAACATTAAGACCTTGCTTGTTTTTTAATTTAATTTTATATGTACAGTATATGTACATATAAAAGATGAACTGAAAAGATGAACAAGATTACATTGTTCTCAACCATGAGTTTATTTCTTCTGAAAGAAACGGACACACACACACACACACTATTAGCTTGATGATTTATCAAGGTATGTGTAATGTAAGTGTTGGAAGTGTGTGTGCACCACCTCGATGTAAACTGTGTTCCTTTCATTCGCGCAGATTTTCAAACATATCCCGGAACAAAGGTTCCTACAGACAGTACATCATCAGAACGGCAAAATTTCGACACAAACGACAGCATAACTGTGTTACTTGGTGCCGTCTTATTAAATATGTCTCGGAATTGTTCTGCCACCTTTTTCAACCTCGGTCCCCATCCACGACCACCTCAGTATGAACAGAAATAATACTCAACTAGTGGATAAATACTTTTTTCTCCGTCGAGAGACCCATTTTCAACAATAAATGCACAATACAACTTCCTTTTCACTACTGGAAACACGTGTGGCTCAGGGTCGACAAACGCACATGCGCGAGTTTCAGTACTGTATATTTCGGCGCATATTACATATTACATAGAACAAGCTTGTAATGAGTTGAAGCAGGCTGATCAATGTTATATTTCATTTGTAATAATCTTAGAACAGCCGTGCAATGAAAAATAGCATAAAACAAACCGCATTAGGCAATGTTTAGCATTTACCTACTGTTAATAATTGATTAACCCATTAAGCAAATATTTTTCTTAGCACTTTTCTAACCTCAGAAATTCAACCGATCCTACTATAGATCCATAAACATCACTAACGATCTACACTCTCATTCTCTCACTGTGTGCTTACATTTTGTGGTTACAAACAGCTGAAATAAACAATTTGCTCTAATCCGATTCGCAGGTCATTGCTCACAACATACACTAATGGATTTAAATTTGACCCACAGGAGTACAACCATTCTGTCTAATTAAGTGAACAAACAGATATCCGGTAAATAGGACTGCGCAAATTAGCAGCACATGAATTCAATATATTTCTTATGTCTGTTTCATTTCCTATTACTGGCACACTCTTCTCTGAGGGAAAGAGTGCATACATAAGTGAAGCCAAATTTTTCCTGTCTCCCTGACCCACCACTCACCTGCCAGGAATAACAATGAGCAAGGAGCAGTGTTTTAGGACAGTTTGAGCCATCACAGTTATGAATTATGTAGTACGGAAGAGTCACATTCAGGAGACATTTAGGCAGGTGTAGGTAGGAAATCAACTTGAATTTGAATGATTGTAAATCTGTGGGAGTAAAGGTGGGAGTTTAATTAACTTGGCACATAGGGTGAATAGGGTACGTATATGGTCTCGGAGCTCAGTCACAGGTTAATTTTTGCTACAATCATATACAATCATATGTGATTGCAAAAAATGAGACCCATGATGTAATGATGGATTATACACAATTCCCAATTCTCTCATTATGGTACTTGATAGAATTTCTGAAGAACAAACATTACTTCAGATTAAAACAAACCCTGAAGGACAAAACTGTCATTAGTTATTAAGGTTTGAACATGAGAGAATTATGACTCCCATATGCTACATGTTCAATCATAAATAGTTCATTCATCCATCTTCATAAAGCATAACTGCTTTAGGCTCACAGTGGATTTAAAGCTTATCCTGGGAATACTGGGTGCCAATAATTAAACAATTCATTTTAACAATATATCTTTTCCTAAAGTCTACAAGAATCCAGATTTAGATTTATTTCTATTTTTTTTAAATAAAATTGTTTCTAAGAAAAACAATGCTCAGAAAGAAGAATGCTCATGAAGGATTATTCTTAAATCCTTAACAGAAATCCATTATTTTCTGGGTGACACCTGATGGTGGGATTATTTTATGCGAAGGCAAACAGTCCTGTGCTCAAAGGATGTTTGAACAGTTTTTCATCAAAATTAGACATTTCTCTTATAGCAGTTTTCAAAAGAAGCAAGACGTATTACAAGCTGTTAAAATATTTTGTGCAGGTTAGGTTGAGTCAAAAGGTTCTTTAAAAAAATCCAAATGTTTACATAAATGTTTTTGGGAAGCAACATCAGTATGGAATTTTATTCCAACTCCATCACACAGTTTTGTCACAATCAGTTTGTAGTTGTGTTTTTTGGCCAAGTAAATACGAGGGCTGTCAATTTTAACGCATATGATTATTCTAAAAATTTTAACGCATTACTATTTTTTAACGCAAATTAATCATTTAACCAAATTTGGCCCTATTGGCTTCCTATGATCACAGCAAGGTCACCCAGCTGTGTGTGATAATGGCACGTTTAGCGCGGAAAATAAGATGACTGAGGAAACATCACCAGTTGTGCTAAACGGAAAGCTTTACTTAAAAAAGCTTTTAGATGAAGAGTTTAGATAAAATCAGTTGGTTGCTTGAGCTAATCTTCAAGGATAACTATTTTTACAAGAATGCATCAAACATAAGATGTGGGAGCCGTGGCTCAGGTGGTTAAGGATCTAGCCCAAGTAACAAAAAAAAGTATGCCAAGTATATAAAATCCTAGCATGCCAAAGCATACTTAAGTGTACTTGATCCAGACTAATGACTAGTATACTTGAAGTTTGCTATTTTGGAACGACTAATTTAGTGACTTAAAAAGTGTATTTAAGTTGTAATTAAATTGTACAAAAGCACAATTTTAAGTGTATTAAATATACTTTTGTGTGCTAAAGTGGAACAACTTCAAGTACACTTAAAAGATATGGCTGTGTGTGTACTAACGTACATACCTGGCAGTAATTAATGAAATATAAGCACATATATATTTAATGTATTATAAGTACATTATAGCTATTTTTACTGTGTTACAAATACATGATTAATATACTGTACTATGAGTATATTTTTGTTGCAGCAGTAGCATGTCTGCTTACAGAATCATCAGCCTCTTCCTTTACCTCTTCCTCTTGCTTTAGTTTCTTAGCATCATCATAACACAGAGAAACGTTGTGTAACATCCATTTAGGCATCAACCAACTGCATATACATATGTGTCCCCCTTAAGTGTTATAAAAATACACAGGTGGGATTATCTGCTGAAAATGAGCGAGATGTGTCTTGGGGATGTGCAAATCTCAAGGGTACCCATATGGGACTATCCACAACAGAAGAACTGAGTCAAAATTGGGAAAGCTTCAAGCAGAGACAGTATATTAAGCTGGCATCACTGCCCCTGCTGAAGTTGGATTATACAAGATGCTGATCAAGGACTTGAACCTGTGGGGCAAGAACACTCACTCATTAGCCATTTTTCAATGTGAAATTGATAGAAATGTAAAATTTTATTAGGAACCAATGAAGTGCGGAGACAATATATAATCAAACATTCAATTTCTAGTAAGGCCTATGACTAATATGCCACGCCATCATGAGGCACCATGCACACATACATTCACACACAATCTGCACCAATAGGCACCACTCCAGCTACTGGCACTTTTCTAGGATGAAGGAAAAAAACAAGGGACTCAAGAAGGAACCCACATCATACTGGTATGTAATTCCATTCATATTGTACCCCAAATTTCAAATTAGAGCTGGAAATTAGGAAACCCCCCAACACATTAAATAGGGAACATAGTTTTAAACTTGGGAGTCCTCCTCAATAGCAATGCTTTAATAAAGTATTATTACCTTCTATCATACTTTATATGGAATCAAATGTTCAGGTTTATATTTGTAGCTATCTTATTTGGTAAGTTTCTCAATCACTTCTTATCAACCTTAGATAGCCTGTGATGAAAAAAAAAATCTGACTTTTTCCAACTTGGTAAAAAAGAAAAAATAATAATGTAATGAGTTCATTTACAAACTAGTTTAAATTTAAATAGAACCACTATATTTGTTTTTTTGGGGTTCACTACAACACAGTTAACTTTAGAAAGCAGTTTAAACTTTAATAGTACAATGTCCTATTGAGATAACTACAACACAAAGTTTTGTTACTTTTCAAAATGGTTTCAACGTAAGTAGCACCATAGCACTTTGAGTTTAGTACAACACAAGTTATAGTTCCTTTAAAACTATTTAAAACTTAAATAGCACCATGTCATATTGAGATTACTACAACACAAGGTTCTGTTATTTTACAAACTGGTTTTAACTTAAGTAGCACTATGGTATTTTGAGTTCAGTACAACACGAGTTTTAGTTCCTTTAAAGACTATTTTAGACTGAAATAATAGTAATGGTAATTGCTAATCCTTTTTGGCTATAATAATTTTGTTACTTGAGCAATTTTTGATTTTTTCACCCATTAGCTACATTCTTCTATAGCATGACATATAATGGCTCACTTTCTGATTTCCATGGTCAAGTCAAAAATGGAATGAAAAAATAAAAGAACCCACACATTCCTCACTCACTCACTCATTCTCTATAGAGCTTATCCTGTACAGTGTTGTAAGGGGCCTGGAGCCTATCCAAAACCACGAAGCGGGATACACTGTGGATGGTGTGCCAATCCAATCATATAACTATTTAAATGCGGTTAAACAGCAGCTCTTACTGTAAGCATGGTTTATCGGCTGCAATGGGCTTTTATGGAAGTAGCTTGGAACAAATGGAACATTTACTGTTAACAGTGCCAAAAGCAGCAAAACGGCCTTCTGCGAGTTCTCCACAAGCATATGAACTTCCCATAAGACATACAGTACTGTACCATGGCATAAACTATTTTTCTATCATATTTATATGGTACTTATTTGCTAATATAATACTTGTACCACACTATGGTACATGGTTCTACCATGGTACATACATATTTTGGTACAACGGTAAATGTACCATAGTATGGATCTATAGAACACATACCAGGATACTGAAAAAAAATATGTTACACATGTTTAAGTTTAATGTTGCCTACCAAAGTTCCCCAGGTATCTAATATGGTACTACTTTTTGTATGGTGGTCTATCAAAGTTAAATAAGCATTCTGTAATGGGTTGAACTTCTCTTGGCCCGATTTAATTCATCATAATTCATCATTATGAATTCATCAGTTAAAATATGCTGATTAAAAAAAAAGAATTTCATTTAGTATCTTATTCAGTATCAAAATGTCAAATTATTATTATTATTATTATTATTATTATTATTATTATTATTTAATGTTTTGAAGAAAAAAAAAATCTTTTTTTATTT
>JAOVVB010119615.1:0-12542 GCA_028570985.1 Heterobranchus longifilis
TTCTGGAGTTAATTACGCCACCTGTCTTTGGAGCTTTCTTCTCACTTGTACATATACTTTTGCTTTGCTCTTGTTTTCGGTTTTATTTTTGTTTTGTGTATACTTTTTGTTTATGTTGTTTCTTGTTATGCACCGTGACATCAAGACAAATTCCTTGCACGTGAAAACTGCTTGGCAATAAAACTGATTCTGATTCTGATATATGACTGGATTATATATGGTAATGTGCTTAATTGTGGTTAAAGTCACTGGTGTCTATAATGTGACTTCCTGCATATTAAATATGCATCTGTTGTGGCTGCAGTAATATTTGTTTGTTGTGTACTGAAGTAGGATATCACATGACAAGCTACGTTTGAGGACTGCTTTACATAAATTAATTCAACATGTAATCATGCTATTTTTAACAAGGTATTGTTCTGAATTACTCATCTAAGGTGTTTTGTGTTATTATTGTCACTTTGTTAAACAGACCAGAGCTAGCTTGCACTCCATGCTAATTATGAAACACAGCCTTAAATGTTGTGAGTAGCTGCAGTATTTCTGCATGGACAAACTGAAATCTACACTGAACATTTACTACCACCTGACAACTTCACTGTTTATTTCTTCTCTGCTCCGCTCACCAACACCTGTCTGCTCTTAGCTCCACTGGAGCGCCACTTTTAAACTTAATCTCCACTGGCATCGCTTACTTGCCCGACTTTCAGATGGTTCCATTTTAAAGATAATTTCTCCTTTCTTCATAATGTGTACTTTCTGTTATTATTGACAGCCGATTTTCAGCTGATCGGCCGTGAACAGTGACCGGCCGAGATCAATCTCATATATCCGGTCAAATTTAATTATGTGCAGCAGCGGTGACACGGCACACAGAGAGCAGGTTTCCACCAGTGTACAATAGACACTTTTCGAACCTAAAATGTGTAAAATACAATTAGCAAACTCTTTTAAGGAATAACTTAGTGAGTGAATGGTAGAGAGAGGAACGTGTGAATACAATGAGGAGACGACTTTCGATCTTTGTTTTGAAGTTAGCTGTGATTGTATCACACAGCTATTGTAATTTTAATAAAGAAGCAAGGCACTTTTTCTATCATTCTGTGAGCAACTGTGATCTTATCTTCACGCTGAACACGGCATCTGTGAGAGCGAAAGTTAACGTTAGTCAACGTTACCTCGTTGAGATGTTGGTGCTGTACCTGTCTCCTGCAGCTTTTCATCTAACAGCTCTCTGTTTTTGCTCTTTCTAAGACCAAAAATATCTGCACCCCCAGCTTTGCTGCAGTCCAGCCAAAAATTACATTTTCTCACGAACCATTCGTAATATCTCTTTGGCATATTTGTCCAGATTACAAGAACTTTTGTTGTATTCTGTGTGAACCAACTCATTGATGCTCACTTCTGACTCACCTTTACCTTCTTGCTGGACAGTGGGGTGCTGGGGCTCCCCTTGGTTTTGCAGAAGAGAGGTGTTGGGACTGTAGCGTTGCTCTGAAAGGTGATGAAGTCAGACGCCAACCCAGAGGAAGTCTTCGCCTTCTTTTGTGACTTTTTAGTGCGCAGGGGTGTGGATGGCTCTCCAACATCCTGAAACGGAAAATCACTTTAGAAGTCAATTATGTCTCAGTGTTATCAGCACGATATATCCAGGCTGATCATCATTAATCATCGGCTGATAATGGGAAATTTATATTGGTGTGTATTATTCTGATAATTAAATTATAGCCGATAAATAGAGCCGATATATGCCGGTATGCATATTTAAAGTTGGTTTGCGATCTGCCAAATAAGCACAGAGAAGAAGAAGAAAAACAAGTGCATACGATTGCAATTGACAACACGATTGCAATTTGCAATAAATGTTCTGCCAAGGATTTAAATAAAAGGACCACCTAATCAATATCCGTTTAATGGGGAACTGAGGCAGTTTGTGGCTCTCTTTAGGGCCACCAGACTCCTTTGACATAAACAGTGATTTTACCTCACAGAACACAGGAGTTGCTGCCTCAATCGGTTAGTTTGTTTGCGTTATTGTGTGACTTTGGTGTTTTAAAACAAAACTAACAAAGGGGCCGACCGATCGAAGCAGCGGTGGAACAGCGACTCCTGTGTTCTGTGAGATAGAATGGCTGTTTTTGTCAGGGGAGTCTGGTAGCTTTGAGGAGAGTGGTGTAGTGGGACAGTAAAGCGGTGAAGGTGTTCTAAATGTACACTAAAAGTGATATTGATTTTAGGTGGCTAAAATACATTTTGCTATTTGGCTCTGTCCACAGCAGTAATTTGTTCAGCACCTCTCATACAAGAAATGCAGCACAAACCCCCAGCGTCCTGTTTGGCTGAAGGATCTGGTATTTTTTCTTCAACTTGAGTAGATAAAGTTCACTCTCAGGGGCTCGGTAGACCGCCTCTATAAGAAATGGCAGAGCTTGATAGATTATTTTAACAGCCTTAAAACACTCCCCCCTGAATAGGAGAGAACTTAATCCTACTCGTAACCTCTCTTCTTTTCTTCTATTTATTGATTTTTATTTTATACTGTGCCTTATTTTCTAATTTGGAATCAATGTCATCGTGCGATCTTCTTTCTTTGCTGTGCCCTGATGAAGGCTGCCGTGTGGCCAAAACATGTTGGCTTGTTTTTATTGTTCCACCATGAACTAGCCTTTTTTGATTTAAGCTTTTTTATTATTTTATTATTTTCTCTTTTGATTTTGCAATGTCATCAGTTGTTGAATTTTTATCATTATGGATTTTCAAGGTAAGGGTTGGATGGGGATGGGTGGGAAGTGGGGAGGCATATTTGTTTAAAAAAAAAAATGCAAAGAAAATATAGCTTGAATTGTAACATTGCATGACTTGCATCTGTCCTTCAGTAAAAAGAATTGCAGCACAAAGAGCTTTTACAATAAGGACATTACATGACAGAATGGACATAAGAACAGGGACAGAATGCCATAATAGTAAAAACTAGAATTACCGCCTTGCAGTTGTATGTCTCCACCAACCAGTCAAGTTGCATTTTACATACATGTCTGTCCAGACTCATAATATATGCAGTAAAGACTTTGAAGGAATTTAATAAAAGGTATGAAGAGTATTTTTTTGTGCAAAATGATTATGACATTATGATGCTAGCTAACGTTATTGTAACATTAGCATTGTCAGCTGTCACAGAGTCAGCTACAACTTCATACATTAACTCCCAATAGCCGTATTCTCATAAACGTGTCAATCTGCAAGAAACCGTTTGATAATAAAGCGCTAAAATAATAGTGACAGCACCGTTTGGGATAGATAGCGATGCTGATAGCATGGTAGCTAGGCTAACCCCCATAAGGTTACTCTGTATGAAATGTTTCAGCTGTGCATTGAAACATGTTGTCAGTGTGCTAATCGAGCGCTGTTAGCCTTTACAACAGAGCCGATTCACTACACTTGTGAGACCCCGTTTAGACTTGTTCTTAAAATGTGTCTTGGGCGATTGGATCACAAGTGGACAGCACTAAATACAAGTGTAAACTACCGCCAAGATGCATTGTGATCCGATCACTCAAACCACTTGTTGCGGTGGTCTGGGATGCATTTGACCACATATCTTTTGTACTGTAAACGATAATGTGTCCTGATGCGTCCCCGACATGGATGTAACACGTCATCAGTGCAGGACGTGGTGTTTGTTTGGTGACTGCACATCAACTTATGAAAAAATGTATTATGTAAATTATGTACATGGTTGGAGTATGACTGAAACGAGATGCCTGATATCAATTTGGGCAGAAGATTCTGTGGGGGAAAAAAATGGACGACTTGTATCAACCGGGCTCTTTATGAGTCTGTCACTGGCAAAATGGGAGAGAGTGGACACAACCGTAGCTGACAGCAATGCCAGCGCAAATAAAGCATTTGAAGCTAGCTTACCGGAAAGCTAAAGATAACAATAGTATGTCTGGAAGGGACAGAATAACTAAGTAACTAAGCATTGACTGAGTTAACTCACTGTATGTTGAAACATGATGTACTGTAAGATATACAAGCCATATTTTATTGTTGTCATAGACCGCTGCAGCTAATAGGCCTCTCTGCACAGATCGTTAGCCGCCAGGTAACATTTCTATTTACTTTCATGCACTTAATAACTCAACATTTTCATTGCAGTTGAATTGCAAAAAATGGCGTGTTGCATGAACTTGCGTGTCTATATGCATGAGCCCCGGTACCCTCTTGAACCATATGTTAACTTAATCAAACATAATCGAGGTAAAGGGAATACAGTGTCTGTCATCCTGTTATTAGCCTACAGAGTTACATATTATGGGCTGTAGACGAGGCTATAATGAGGGTAGAGTAAATACATGCAAAAGTAGACATACAGCAGGCTGTGCACCCTGTGTTTTCATTTTTGTAAGAACTTTTCTCAGTAAATGCTGCTGTAATGTAACATTACTTTTTAAAGAAGTCTAAACAGGGTCGAAGATAATGTTCCATTACAGGTTTTTGTTGATTTGTGTTTGTTGTCGCTGTGTGCCTGTCTGTTGAAAATGAATACATCCAAGAAACAAAGCGGTGTGCTTGGAAATATGGCGACCCCTATTCAGAATGCAATGATGTAGTTTGCCCCTTCTCTATCAGCCATGAGAATTAGGTAATTATCAGGATTGGCTGAAGGCTGAAAAAAATCCATATTGTGCATCTCTAGTCATAAGATAGTCTGGCAATTCAGTCTCATCTCATCTGAACCATTTAACCTCATTAAATACTCACACTGGCTGGTTTCGACTTCTTGGCGATGGTTTCTTCCTCTGCCAGGCCGTTGATCGATGCAGCCGCCTCCAGCTCATCGGCCTCGTACTCAAACACCACAGGGATCTTCCTCTTCTTCTTCTTGGCCGCTTTCGCAGAGGAAGTCACTTCAGCATCGACACTGCCAACCGCCTGCAACTGATCTTTCTCATCCACTTGGGTGGCTGTCGGCTTCTTTTTCTTCCTCTTTGCCGGTGTTGCCGTGGTGATGTCAGCATCCGCCGCCTGAGGGGTCTCCGCCTCTGCCGCACCTTCTTCTTCCACTGTAGTCTCAGATTCTTTTTGATTCTTTTTCCTTTTCTTCTTCAGCGGGGTTACAGAACTTTGATCTGAACTTTGATTCTTTTTAAGTGGCGCTGCTGTGGCATCTTGTGGCGCTTCCTCGCCAACGGATGGGATTTCAGCGTCCGTGTGCTTCCCCTCTACCTCCAACTGTGCCTGGGCCTGAACTTTTGGTGTGTCGTCTGCCTTGAGGTTCTTTTTCTTCTTGCTGCAGAGGGTTGTAGAATCAGTCGGCTTCTCGGGTCCATCGTCCTCCAATGTTAAATCTATGCTCACGCCATTAAACTGGGATTCACCCTCAACCGTGAGATTCTTCTCAGCCTTCCGGTGCTTCTTTTTCTTCTTGCCAGGGGTTGTAGCATCAGTCTCGGGTGTCGTCGGTGCATTTTTTTCAGCCGACTCCTCGCTACTCACTGGTACGATCTCTGCTTCTGCATTGACGATTGGCGATTCGGCCACAATCTCATCCATTTGTAACTTTGCTTTCAGGCCCTTCTTCTTTTTCTTCTTCTTCTTCTTCCCTGAGACTGTAGCTTCAAAGGACATCTCTGGCTCTATTCCAACAGGAGTCTGCTGCTCCTCTGCTGACTCAGAAGTCTTCTTTGAAAGGTTTTCAGATTGGTCCTCGTTTTTGGTGGCACAAGGAGTTGGTTGGAGCAGAGTTTCTGGCGGACCCTCTGGAGTAGCTGCCTCCATCACTTTTACGGACGAGAGGGAGCTTTGTGTCTGTGCTTCCTTTTCTAAATCTTCTGTTTGTGAACACTCTGGACCTCCTTCAGTCTCTTTAATTGGACTTTGACCTTCAGACACAGTCTCATCCGTTTGTAACTCTGCTTTCAAGCCCTTATTTTTATTCTTCTTCTTCTTCTTCCCTGAGACTGTAGCATCGGTTTCAGAGGACGTCTCTGGCTCGATTCCAACAGGAGTCTGTTGCTCCTCTGCTGCCTCAGAAGTCTCTCCCTTTTTCTTCGTCTTTGAAAGGTTTTTAGATTGGTCCTTGTCGTCGGTGGCGCAAGGAGTTGGTTGGCTGGTTTCTTCTTCTGCGACTGTAACTGTGGGCTGTTTCTTGACTTCAGAGACGAGCAGAGTTTCTGGCGTACCCTCCGGAGTAGCTGCCACCATCACTTTTATGGACGAGAGGGAGCTCTGCGTCTGTGCTTCCTTTTTTAAATCTTCTGTTTGTGAACACTCCGGACCTCCTTCAGTCTCTTTAATTGGACTTTGACCTTCGGTCTGTTCCTGCTTTTCCTCAACACCTTGCCCTGCTTTCTTTTTCTTCTTCTTCCTCTTCTTCTTCTTCTTTTTGTTTTCATTATTTGCAGTTAGGTCAGCTGGTTCCTGCTCATCTTTCCCTGACTCCTCGTTTTGCTTGTTGAGAGTGGATGCCTCCTTTTTCTTCCCTAAAGTAGCAGAAACATCAGTTGTCATTATAAAATGGAGAACTTTGCAAGGAGACAAATCATAGTTTGAGATAGATAAGAGAGATCATAGATAAAAACTGACTCAAGGATAAGACGTAGGACGTTTAATATTTAAATTGTGACTGAGTACATTTTAATTGAGGAGGTCCTGACATTGGATTGTTTATCCATTACTCCAGTCAGAATATCTGTAATTGGAGACTGTAGAATTTTTACCAGGTCAGATCTGTCATCATAGAGGTCACTGTGAATTTGCCATTTAACAAACACTTTTTGCAAAATTGCAGAAGATTTCAAAATTCCATACTTTTCCAGCATCAAATTTCCAGACATCTCTTAAGATTTTTCAGATCATATTTGACATCTGAGTACCAGATTTTGATTATGTTAGTTGTGTTGGCGGGTTCATTACTTGTTGTGGTCGGTCTTGAGCCCCTCTTCCATACACGTGTGCTGGTTTAGCTCTAAGGTTATCACGATACTTGAATTTTAAACATAAAACGATTTTGATACATGGCAAAAAGAAAAAGAATTCCATGGCACAGTGCTAGTACAGAAAACATACCAACGCACAGTCTGCTTTTTTTTTTATAGCTTTGGTACTTATGATACTATTGAATGTGGATATCGTATCATTTTAAACATGTGGTATTGAAAAACTATATATATATATATATAGTATCCATACTTTTGCCAACCTTACTTGGCTTGACTTGTGCATCAGGCCAGCACAGTGGAGATTTGCATTTCCATGACAACAGGGCTACCTGCTTGAAGGTGTGTCTTCAGTGGCGTGGTTTTATGGTAGCTCTGTGTATTTTGGCTGTTTTTGTATTTTTAAACATTAATATTTTTAAAAGTATTCCTCATGACACCAATATGTAGAATATTACTACAGACATTACTGTTCTTACATCGGGACGTCTGCTGTTATTTAGAAGCCGGTGAGGCTGAATGGTAAGCAGCGGCTGTAAAACAGTAAACGCATTTCATTTCCTTTAAATTCATCACAATAAAAGTCGATCGCAACTCGCAAAACGCGCTTGTTTGAGGGGGGTTGTCACGGGTTGTCCGCAGCTGGCGAAATGTCACCGCAGCCCGCTTGGAGGCAGGTCAGGCTCGCTTTGGTCCTACTCCAGAGAAGGACCATCCGGGTGTGGCTCGGTGCAAATCAGCACGGCGTGACCAAAAGTGCCAATGGAAAAACCCCATGGCTGCGTTCAGACCTCTTTTTGTGATCTGGTGAAAATGTTCATTCTCCCATTCATTTGAAGGTGGGTAGTGTGTTTATGCTGTGGCGGTGGGGGCCGTGGGGGGCAACCAGGCGTCACGCTGCAGTGACCAATCATGTAAAACTAAACAAGCACTTATCTGCCCAGGAGTTCATGTAACAGCTGAATAAAAAGCTGCAAAACAATCCACGTCCCTCATCTCTTTTTTTTCTCTCTTTCTCCGTAAAGCTGTGAAATTAAGTTACTTTCAAGTGCGATCAGAAATCTCAGGATCATAACAACGCACCGACAGAAAACAATGAGTATGAATTCTAAAGTTTACGTGTGCTACATTGGGGTTAAAGTACACAATAGGACGTCACACAAATGGGTCATTAGTGACACTCCCACACTGCTAGACGACCCTGCGGCGAATCACTTGATTGCATTTCTTGGTCTGAACGCACACTTAGTCTCTTGTTGGGTTGGGCCAGAAACTGCGTGACGCTGGGTGCAGAGGATGCTGTGACAAGACTGTGTTTTTGTCCTTGCATATGGCTTACAATTGCCGCCTCCCCCATGTTGGAGATGCCGAACGATTTTACACAAACTTTGCATCTAGCTTTCTTTTCCCATTAGCAATCCTGAGCCAACCAGCCTTTACAGTTGGGATTGTCATGCCAGCCCTTGGAAAATGTGCATTTACCCGTTGTGGCCATACAGTCCAAACTTCTAAGCAGAAAGCTGGGACGATATTTCACTGTCAAACATCTTGCATTTTGTAGGTGAACCAAAAGAGTAGGGATAGACCGATTATTGATATTTTTAGATAATCGGCATTGGCTGATTATTTCACATCCAAGGCCGATTAAAGTGCAGAGTGTGCCGATTAGGGCTGAACAATTAATCAAAATTGTATCGAAATTGCAATATGGCCTACTGCAATTTTCAAATAGAGGTGCAATACCGAAATATGGGTCAAAATACCATTTGAAATTAAATATTGTCGTGCTGCAGAGATGTCCCGGCCTACAAATCACATTCTACAGATTTAAGAAAAAAATCTTTGTTTGGTACAGATCCTCGCAAAAATCACACCATGACCATCTTAATGTTTTTCAATAAAAATAATAATAATTATGTAAAATAATGGTCAATGGTCGTTTTGGTCTTAGTCAACTAACATTTCTTTAGTCGATTAATCATTTTTTATGCTTTTTTCATGCAAAATAACTTATTTCCAAGAAACCTGCGAGCACATCTCTGGTAAACACAAGATTTAAAGTGGTGCTTTTGCATAATTCTTTGAGGAGAAACTGTTTTACAGATCTGTCAGTTAAATCAGTGTTGTAATGACTAACACTGAGTGTTGGTCAACTAAGAATGTCTTTAGTCGAGGACAGCCATAAAAAACAAAACAAAATCGGCATTATAAATTGGCCATCGGCCGCCCTGCTCTCTAAGTATCGGTATCGGCTATTGAAAAACCCATATCGGTCGACCACCACTTATCAGCAGTTGCAGAGTGTAATTACTCAGTCAGTCTTAATCAATGCTACAACAGATGTAATCCACCTGATTATTGTGCTTTGTAATTTTGCACTTTTGGCGTGTTTGATGTTAAATGGCAAATCCACAGTGACCTCTATGCTGACAGGCCTGAGCTGATAATGTTTCTACAGTCTCCAATTACAGATATTCTGACAGGAGAAAATCCCCGGAGTGATGGGTAAGAAATCCAATGTCTGGACCTCCTAAAGCAAAATGTATGCAGCAGGCTGTAGAGGAGCAGATTTTGAAGCTAGAGGAACCATTTAAGGCAGGGCTATTCAATTAAAGAGTTATTATTCTCATCATGTACGTACACTTGACACAAAACGCCACCACATTTTCTATCATAATTAGAGATAGGTATCGGAAGAATTTTATCAATACTACTACTGTTATCAATATCCATTTGGTTCTTTACTGAAACTCTTTTTCATTACTAAATAATTGCTTTAAAAAAAGATATTATCATGGATGGTGACCAATGGGGCATTTTCTGTCTGCGCCCGACACAGGTTGATTCAGTGTAAAATTATACATAGAATTCATTATACTAACTACAGATAGTCTAAAATATATCCTAACATTAATGATGCCTGGAACAACATTTGATACATTACAAAAAGCTTATGGTATAGTAATAGATCCAAGTATTTATTCAAGAATAAGGAGGGAAAAAGTGAGCATTGTAGGCTACATATGCCTCTCCTTTTTTGTAAATGTATATTTTATACTGTTGATGCTGATATAACTAAATGTTGTTTCTAGAGCAGCAACATCAGTGTTAACAGCAAGTCACTTTAGCTTCATTCCAGAGAGGTTTATAAAGAACACAGATCATCCTGTCCTCCGTCCTCCCTGCTGTGATTCACAGCTGGCAGGTACTGCTGGTAGAGAGGGGGGGGGGGGCTGGTTTCTCTCTGCCAGAAGCTTTACAAGTTTGCAAGAATTTGCTCAATTTTAAGAGACGTGGCAACTAAGATTAACAGACTACATACACACAGCTTTTGTTTTATCTCGTAATTCGCTATTAACCAAACCAGTGCACTGTGCTTGTGTGAAACTGCCGCAGTGGATGAGAGATTGACAGATTGAACTATTGCTTTTCTACCCGTTTACACTTGTTGAACAGGTGTATTGCTAAAGCACTGGCTTTTTACTTGCAGAGGTTTTATTGCACTTACTTACAGTGACGAGCGATCTTAGGCCACACCCATACTACGACATTTTCATTTGAAAACGGGGTTTTCAGATGAAAACAATCTCCGTTCCTCGTTGTGTTTCTGGCTGCGTTTTCGAGCCCCGAAAACAGAGACATCTGAAGATGCCTCTGTTTTCGGGGCTCAAAAACACCGGCGTAGTGTAGAGGGTAGGCCTAAACGTAGCAAAAGTTATGCGTTTTCAAACAAAAATGTAGTAGTGTGGATGTGGCCTTAGCTGTCGACAACTTCAGTTATCTTCACTTCACCACAGCGTGTGTGTGTGTATGTGTGTGTATGTGTGTGTGTGTGTGTGTGTGTGAGGAGCTCAACTCAACCCTGACAGAGGTGGGGAGATGCCACTGCAGCGTGGTAATTTCACATTACACGTACTGATGAAACAACTGGTAACATCAGAGCTCATCAGTTGTTTCAGGCTTATTTATATGAAACAGAACTGATCGTCGGGCCGCCAGTTGAATAGGCCTGATTTAAGGATTTAAGGAATCCACTGGTACCAACCATGTCATGCTAGCTTGTCGGAAAGGGGGCTAAATAATGCTCCAAAGCACAGGGATTTTCTGCGAAGCACCAGGAAGCTCTGCCCGCTTGCATTCAGCACCCATGTTTAGTTGTGTTGTTTACACGGCACGCGCTGCGCCACAGAGGTCCACGAACGGCTCGCGATCTGGAGCGATCATTTCAGCGTCTGCTCTATTTTTTCCACATGCCACGAGCTAATCTGGCATGAAAACACACTGATAATCTATTATAAATCATATAAAACACATGATATAAAAACTTGACACACAGCTGCATCTCAAATTAATCATCATGTGGGATCTACTGTTGACCTGCTATTAAATATTAACCCTCTGAACCCCAAAACCAGGTGGGTTTGAAAAGCATGTTTTCATTTTGTCAACTGAATGGTCTTTTTTTTTTTTAACCAGGGAAGAAGGTTTATATTTCTTTCTACACTCAAAACAATTTGTTTTTTTACTTGTCTGGTAATCTTTAACTGCCCTTGTCAGTTTTCAGGGATCCATAAATTAAACAGCAAATTAAAACAAAAAAAACATTTCATAGTCAGGATGTGAATGTGCTAACATGAGCTACCTTTTCTTTTCTTGGCTGCAGGCGCTCCCTCGTCCTCCTCCTCCATGTGACGTCCTCCTCCCCTCTTCATCCTCTTCCTGCTGCCGAACATCTCATCATCCTCGTCTGTGGACACCTCCTCTGGATACTCATCCTGAGGAAAGATGCCTGAGAGGAGACCAGGAGACAGAGTGAGACATGAGGTCAAAAGGTCCACAACAATTATTCGGTTTTCAGAAATATCAAGAAAGAAGGCTCCTACCTTCATTCAGGTCACGCAGTCTGCCGTTCGACACAGAACACGGAGAGAAGAAGAAGAAGTCATTAGTTTGGATTCAAGCAGAGATCATTCATGGTGCAGGAGAAAGACCACAGGAAGGGTTTTCATTAGTGCTTGACCGATATGGGTTTTTCAATGGCCGATGGCCGATTTATAATGCCGATTTTGTTAAAATTAGCGTGTATATGCAAGTCTTTTAAACACGGGAACAACCACTAAAAATAGCCAATAGACACCTTTCCCATTGCCAGAAAATGGGTATGCCTTTCTGTTTATTTCCTGGTATGTCACAAATGCACTGGAAAACATGTTCCTGCTACAGCTTTCCCATACAGTGCACAAAACTACAAACTTTACTGTACGTTCACTTGATATCTTTACTAAACTGAAACTCGCCCTCGCACTCGCCCTGCATTCACCGTCACACACACACATACATACACACCCACACACACCCACACCCAGGCTCTGAGATACACACTCAGCACAGGGAACAGTGAAGCAGCATGGAGGCCAGTGGAAATATTAAGATTTAAATATCAGTTTATTCAGTTCAGAGTCCCATTGGAGACTAAAGCCAGATGTTAGCAGGTGTTAAGAGTTTTTTTTTGGCCAGTGAGAAATAGGGTTGCAAAATTCCGGTAATATTCAAAGTTGGAAACTTTCCATGGGAATTAACGGGAATATATGGGAATTAATG
>JAOVVB010119644.1:0-12542 GCA_028570985.1 Heterobranchus longifilis
CACACACACACACACACACACACACACACACACACAGACACACACACACACACACACACACACACACACACACACAAAGACAGACAGACAGACAGACACACACACACACAGATAAAAAAGGACGTCTGATGGAACAGAAACCATACAAACATCATGTGTGTGTGTTCCTGCAGTGAAAGTTTGCTCTGTCACACTGCACATACACACCAGATACTTTTAAATACATTTATATCTTTAAATATATATTTATATATTTCTTTACCTATTTTCATCTTCATATTTGATCAGAAATGTGAAATGTTACACAGCATGTTTACACCATATTGTAATCTATCTATCCTGATTGTATGCACATTTTTCTTTGTATTTCACACTTGCTTTGACAGTGTAACCGTGTGTTTCCCATGTCACTGAACAGAAAGAGAGAGACACAGAGACAGAGAGACAGAGACAGAGAGAGATATATCTTAGGTTTTTATTCCCAGACATGCCTGGCGTTGGTGTCCTGGCGTTGGTGTCCTGGCGTTGGTGTCCTGGCGGCGGGGCTGCGTCTCGTCCAGTCACAGCAGGACTTGCCTGGAACTCAGTGAGTTCACCTGCACCGTAACTCACCGAAGTCCCAGCGGCTGTCAGCCCTCTGATCTGTGCGTGTGCTGCCGCTCAGCGCTGTCACCACGTTACACAACCGCTCTGACAAAGGTTACTGGAAGGCTTTTCACAGAGGAAGTATTCAGATCCTTTACTCAAGTAAAAGTACTAATACCACACTGTAAAAATACTCCATTACAAGTAGAAGTCCTGCATTCAAAGTGTTACTGAAGTAAAAGTATGTGAGTACAACCAGGAAAATATACTTCATAATAAAAGTAAAAATACTCAATGCAGAAAAAAACTCTAAATTATTAAAAATAATTAAAAGGAAAAGCAGCAAATCTTTGGAATCTGGGATTATGAAAAATTACTTAAATGATCAAAATAGTTTCCAATTAATTATCTGTCAATCGACTTATTATTTCAGCTGTACTTAAATATACTGTTGGGGAGTTTAACCTGCATCAAAACATAGATATTAACTAATAAAAATAAAATTTTAACTAATAAAAAAATTGTATTTTACAAGTTCTTCATATGTTTTTTATGCAAACATCTTAATTAGCAAAGTAACTAGGGCTGCAACAAACAATTATTTTCATTATCGATTAATCGTCTGGTCTATAAAATCTAATATTATTGTCAAAAAGTGAAAAACAGGGAATCTCAATATTTGAGAGTCTGAAAACAGCCATTTTTGCATGAAAAAATACTTTAAATGATTATCATAAATAGTTGGGCATTATTTTTCTGTCAATCGACTGATCGATCAGTCGATTAATCATTGCAGCTCTAAAAAGTAATTCGTAACTAAAGCTGTGAAATAAATGTAGTGGAGTAAAAAGTGCAATATGTCCCTCTGAATTTTAATAGAGTAGAAGTATAAAGTGACAGGGAAGGAAAATACTCAAGTACAAGTACCTGAAATGTGTACTTAAGTAGTACTTGAGTAAATGTACTTTGTTACATTCCAGCTCTGGTTTCTGCGAGTTACTGGGATTTCAAAGCAGCCTGCAGGAGTCCAGCTGGAAGATGAGTCCTCGGTGGGACTGGATTCAGATTCAGATGATGTTGGTTAGCGCTGGATGCTAGTCTGAGCTTGCTCCTGGATCCAGACTCCCAGAGAAGGGCTCATTATCCCCTCCTCCCTCCCTCTTTGCTTCTATCCCCGTCTCCTTCGTTTCCCTCCCTCCCTCCGTCAGTTTTTGACAAGACAGGACCAGACAAGACCGACCGAAAGGTGTGGGTCGCCGTGGCAACGGGCCCCTCCCTGCCCAAACAGCTGGAGGCGCGGGGATAATGTGAAGAGAGGGTGACAGACACAGAAAGGATGAGGAGAGGTTTCAGTCAGCTGGATTTAACTTTCAGTTTTCCCCCTCTCCGTGTGGAAACGGCGGAAATTCAGAAAAATATCCTGTAACACTGCATAAAAGTTTTTAGGCCTGGAGGTGGAGAAGTTGATGTATCGAGTGTTGCAGGGATGACCTATTTTTGTAGTAACTCGGAAGTTAGGATCGGGATCTGGTTCCCTTTTTTCCCATTGGGTTTTGGATTATTGCAGAAAATAAGCTCTGTGGCAAATAAAAGTTTATGATGCTTACACTTTTTTGCAAGATAATCCCCCACTTTTATGATTTTAGAAATGTAAATGCAATCTGCAGAAGTAAAAAGCTAATGTTAGGCTATAAACAGACTACACCAACGGTTGCATGACATCACCGTCGCCACGTTTAACGTCCTCGACAACCTCTGTAGTCTCATTTAGCCTTTTTAAACACACTCCAGCGGGGTATTTACCAACATATTTTATGTCAACAAAACGTTAAAATCTCCAAAGCTTGTGACCTTATTTCAGACGAGATTTGGAACCAGAAGTGCAGAAATGCTAACTCATTTCCAGGATTTGAAACTACAAACTTAGGCGCCCTATAGAATCCACAAGAGTGTCATCTTTCCATTGATACCCAATTTATGTAATTCAAGTTTATGGACCCCAGTGTGCAGGTTTTTTCCCCAAACTGCATGGGATTATCATAAAGTGGGCATGTCTGTAAAGGGGAGAATTGTGGGTACCCATAGAACCCATTTTCATTCAGATATCTTGAGGTCAAAGGTCAAGGGACCCCTTTGAAAATGGCCATGCCAGTTTTCCTAACTTTGGAGCGTTATTTAACCCACTTTTCAACAAGTTAGCATGATATGGTCGGTACCAATGGATCCCTTAAATCTTCTAGTTTCATGTGATACCTGGAACAGTTAGCTAAAAGTAGATGAATTGTTCAAACAATTAGCTAAGACAGGATAAACAGGTGAAATATGGACCGCGAGGCACTGGTGAGGGTGCTGCACACGGCTGCCCAGCCTGCAGCAGCTGTACACCCAGCGGTACCTCAGGAAGTCCCCGAGGGTCAGCACACCCAAACAACAGCCCGTTCTCCCTGCAGCCCTCAGGAGGTACAGGACCCAAAGCACACACCAGCAGACTGAGGAACCAGAAGTAACGGATGAACATCTAAATTAATGGACTAACAGGTGGAATAGTTAGCTAAGAGTAACGGATACATGGTTGCAACAGTTAGCTAAAAGTAAAAAAAACAAAACAGTTGAAACATTGACCCGAAATTAATGGATAAACACCGACCGTTGAAGCCAAGTTGACAGTGGCCAAACGGTGGTATTACAACTATGGTGGCCATCACGTGACGCCATTGGGCCCAAGAATACTTTTTCCCATTGACTTATATGGCGAAAGAGACGTCTATAAATCCATGGATATTTTTTTTTCAGCGTCACAACCCCCGCAAAATGACTCGTTTCACTATCAGGATTAGAATTGTTTGGTTTGATAACATTTGGAAAGATAACTTCCTTTCAGTTTTTTTAATTCAACAAGCAATTTGTGTATTTTAGCAGAATACTGAAAGCAGCAGAAAGGCACAACTGATAACTGATAATACTGTTTATTTATCGCAAGTAATATCGTTATCGCAACGTTCAACAACGTTAAAGCATATCGCATATTTTCCTCATATCGTGCAGCCCTACATCCATGGGCCCAGAATCTTTTCCCTATAGGCGGTTGCATACGCTCTCTGCTCATTGGGATCAATTGAAAAAAAGCACTCACAAAAAAAACTAGTTGGTTAGTTAGCTAGTTAGCTAAAAGTGGTCGTAGTAGGAATGCAAACTTCACTTAACCTAAATATTGACATTTCAGTCATGACAACATTATATACTTTTTGTTGTGTTACTTAACATCCACATTGAAATAAATTGAAATGGACACATTTGGAACATGACGAGAAGTCACTGGACTTAATACCAATTACATCAAACTCTAAGAATGTGAGAAAAAAAACAACAACAACAACAACAACATAACACCATAACAATATGCCTGTTAAAGGTTTTGACTAGCTGTCATGGTTCACCGTTTCCCAAAATATCTTGCAGCATGCAGAGTAAAGCAGCACGTCTACATGTATGCACAAACAACCACATTCAATTTCACAGCAAAATATGCCAGCAAAATGAGGATGCATATTTCAGGGCTGCTGGCGTAGAAATAGGGTTACAGAAAACTGTTCCCTGTGCAGAAACTTCCAAGTCTTTTGATCTCTCCCAGTGGGACTCCCCCCTTTTGCACAAAAGCTTTGAAAAAGCAGCAGCTAATTAAAAACAGTGGTCGTACAGAGACGGCAACACTCTGTTGTGTTGCGCTGTGTTTCTCTCGCAGCAACAAAAGACTCCGCCAGGCTTCAGGATTATTTTATGAAAGAAGCTTCTGCTGCAGAGCTCTACATCCATCATGTGGCGTATTTGACTGATAGGCTTTTTTAAAATTGGATCTCCATCTACTGTAGTTTTCTGAAGGAACTCAACATATATATTAGGATTTGTGGATTTCGGTAAGGTCTTAGTCGTAGTCATACCCGGCGCCTGGTGATGAGAAACCTTATTATCTGTGGTTTGAGGGAGACACAAAGGCCCGAGTCATTCTCTAATCCCGCGGGGGAGAAAAGAGTTTGAATAATTCATCCATGATTTTTCTTTTTTTTTTTGTAATTCAATGCTGCACCTACTCAAGACTCGAGTACGTGCGACGCTCTTGAAGCCTTGTAGTTTTCTGATAAAGAAGGCGACGTTGTTACGCTGGTGCCGTTTTCTGCTTTCGCGTCTTTTAGCTGCATGAGTGAATGTCATGGGTATCTTCAGCTTGCAGTTTGCTGCCATTTACAAATGCAAATATATGCATAACATGTACAAACATAAAACATATAAAGTCATATATGAATTATTTAACAGGCTGCTTTGCTCTGTGCCAAATGTATAATATATTAAATATTTCCTCGCTAAGTTACTTGTGCATTTTGTTACGACTCGCACAACATCAAAGGATCCTTTAAATAATGATAAAGATTTATGATAATTGTATGTATGCCATGACTGTAAGCCTATTTAATATTTGCAGAGGAGTTCAGCAGTTAAATGCACTTTAAAAACATGAAAATATATTTCTCAATCAGCTTCTGTTTCAGTTATTTCACATGAAAGACTTCTGTATTTGTGTTTTTGTTCTTGGTTTTCTCATTGGTCTGACGTAGTGCGAGACGGTATACTGCTTTTAATTTCCTGTATGATGTGAGTTTTTTTTATATACCGCCATACCAAATTTGTGACACATAAACAATTTGTGACAGTAATAATTGTACATTTACAAAATTACACTGTCAAATGGCACGTTTTTGTATTCTATCTACTTCTGACAGTAGAAGAGGAAAAAATATCTAATTGCGATTAATTTGACTTATATTGCAATTGCGATATGATTCATGATACTGGAAGGAAATATAATTTTTTCATTGTTATTCGAATTTTCAAAAATGTGACAAAAGGCATCCGCACACTCAAATCTGTGCAAAAGTCGATGAAATTTGAGTGTGCGGATGCTGACATTTTTGCACCTCATTTAAGCCTGACACTGGGAGAGCGGTATTGTCTTTTCTATTATTGAAAAATATATTCAAATATAATTTTTCTTGGGAGGATCTGTCCTAAACAAATATGTTTTCTGCTCACTGGCTGTTATAGGCAGCCGAGAAAGTTGGGAAGGTCCCATTTTTTAGGTTAAATTACAATCCTTTCACGCAATGGCGATAAAAAACGATTAATCCATGTAAAATGTTACGCATAGCACCTTTGTAGAATACGGTTGGTTAAAAACAGTACATTTGTTACGTTACTTCACTTTTGTGCGTACATACATGGCTTAGCCTAATTACATACGTGACGTAGAACGTGGCGTGGTTCCGTTTTCAAACGGGACACGAACACCGGTCTCCTGGGTCAAAGTCCTGTGTTTGTGCGTAAATATGGGTCGCCATTGCTGCTTGTACAAATGACGCCGTTTCTCGGACAGAAGGGGTTGCCAGAGAAAAAAGACCAACAAACTGTGAGGTCGAAGTGCGGTAGAGACCGCGTGATGAAATGTCCCTAACCAAATGTGTCGCTGTATTCTTCTGAGCGCTGATTAATCCTGAATCATTCCTTCTTGTGTGTCTGTGTGACAGATGAGGGCCAGACGGTGTGCGGCTCGCCTGCCGACATGCAGGGCCGTCGTTTGGGCGAGGTGGGCATCCAGCTACGGACGTTATGTCACCAGACTCTGGGCTCCTGGGACTACCTTTTCTTTGTCTTCATCGGCTTTGTGATCTTTGCCGCCGGCACCGTGTCGGCCTGGGTGATGGGCGTCATTATGGTGCTCTATGAGCGCTACATCAAGAAGAAAGACGAACAGCTCGATGCGGACGACGAGGAAGACTCCAGCGAGACGGGCCGTACCTCGCGGGCCAGGAGTGACCATGGCAACGGGAATTTAAAAACGTCACATACTGTTTAAAATGTTAAATCCCACTCATGCCCATCACGGATTCCCACAGTGCCTCCTGTCAACTTCCAGGACTGTCTGTGAAGTCTAATTACACTCCAGTTAAACTGGGTCTGAAAGAGGAGAGAGGACTCAACAGAGAGGCAGAATGCTTCTCTGTAGTGGGCTTTCAGGTGATGTAACACACTCTGGCTGCCATTGTGGAGGTCCACAGCCCGTGGGTATTACTAACCATGTATGCAAATGTATGACTGTGTCCCCGCGGGGGGACTGACATTTATTGTATAGCGTTGCTATCGACAGAGCTGTGCGAGATTATTATCTTGATTATGACTGTTAAGAATAATACTTAACATACAGATAAAATAACAGTACTGGAATTTCACTCACTGAAAAAAAGTGGATCACAGATGTCTTGAACGCTCCTAGTCCAATTAAACCTACAGCAAACTGTATTATTGGTCCGATTTTTGAATGAAAAATCCCATAAAAGGCACCAAAACGGCACAGCGGTCAAATCCAGCGGCTGGGATTAGCCTCCTGCGTCTGCGTTTTATATCCATGAGTGTCGGTGTTGGAGAAGCAGCAGAGCAGACAGCTAGCAGCTAACGTTACCGTTAGCCTCCTGCCATGGCACTAAAGGGCAGGTAAAACGCACCAAGATATGCACCGACTTCAGAAACACGACCGGGGGCTCAAATCCAGTGGCTGGGATTACATCCATGGGTGTTGAGGTGTTGTCAGAGTGTCGGAGTGTCGGAGCCAGCAGCAGAGCAGTCTCACTATGGAGCAGACAGCTAGCAGCTACCTCCTGTGACGGCAGCTACTCTGCAGCTACCTGTCACTCAAAGCAGTCGGGCCCTTAATTATACAGAACTTTAAGCTTTAATAAAATTTAAATGGGTGCGTTATAAAAAAATTCACCCCTCGTACAGTTGTCATGAATAGGGAAATTAGCTATAGAGACCAAAACCAGTTCTTGTACCAGTCTGTAAACATGTTTATTTCTGCTGTAAAGTTGGGCATTTTAACATGGAGCCCTATGGAGAGTTGCTCTGTTTTGGAGCCAGCCTCAAGTGGTCACTCGATGAACTGCAGTTTTTGGCACTTCCTTGTTGGCTTCACTTCTCAGACCTGGAGGTTGCCGTTTAGTACAAAGGTAACAAAATCCAACTACCAGCACCTCTAAAGCTCATTAATTAACATGTTATATCCATAGACTGTATAAGTGGATGTAGCCACCATGACATCACCCATTGGTTTATGGACTACTGTTTTGAAGCCTCGAGTTTGGCATTTTGGCAGTCGCCATCTTGGTTTTTTGGAGCCAGAAGTGACCATATATAGACGAGAGGGTGGAGGTGGGGAGGAGCGAGGGGTGCAGACAGCTAGCCACCTGTGTGACGCAGACCAGGCACCAGGATGAAGTGACTGAAGGGGCTGTTAAAAATTGCAAGGGGTGGGGCATACTGGTGGATCAGTAGAAGAGCGTGCGCCCCATATACATAAAATAAAATCCAGCCTAACTTTGGAGTGTTGTTGCCCCACTTACCAACAAGCTTGCGTATCACGGTTGACACCAATGGATTCCTTACATGGCCTCGTTTCATATGATACCAATATCTTCTTTCGACATGTTTATTAGTGAGCTTCACAGGTGCCGGTAGACGTATTCTGTTACCTTTGGACAGAACTAGGCTAGCTGTTTACAGTATTTGTGCTAAGCTAAGCTAAGCTAAGCTAACTGGCTGCAGGCTGTAGCTTCATATTTAAACGACAGATATGAAAGTGCTATCAGTCTTCTCACCTAATTCTTGGCAAAAAAGCAAATAAAAGTATTTCCCAAAATGTCATAATAACCACCATCTGGGTCCAGCTATAACCAACAAAGGAGCAGCAATACTCGTCAAAGTCTAACTCAGACCATCATAATTTGGGCTCTTGATGTCATATTATACAATTAGTTTTTACCTATAATGAAGACCATCGCCCCCCCCCAAAAATGGCCATCTGTGCAAACAGCATTATGACCCATATTTACGTTTATTGTTAGGTGGTGTAGTAATTATGATGGGAGCAAAGGAGGAAGTCAGGTGACGTAGTATAAAGAGTGACAACGTCCACATAGGGAGGAGATCGGGGTGGTGGATGGGTCAAACAAACAAGAGAGCGCCGTTCGTTAGTCATGTCCCGTGTGAAACCAAAAGTCAAGGTTGTCTTATTTTAACTTAAGTAACTTACATATGTAAGTTAAGTGACATAACAAACATACTTATTTTAACACAAACCATGATCTTTTCCTAAATCTAACCTAGTAGTTTTGTTTCAATTGATAACATTAATCATGTGTTTAAATTGCAACCGTTTCACAGTGTGCGCCCGTGTCACTATAATGTTACAACTGGACTAGTCTGTCTGACCAGCTGAACAGCGCCTGGACAAAGCCTTACTTCCTGTCTCCACAGGAAGTCCGTGTTCCCAACGGCAAGTTTTGAAAATTTGGATCGTGTAATAAGGCAGGCCTGCTCTGTTCTTTCGGTGAATGAGTGCAAAGATTTACAAAGAACAAGACAACATTTTCGTGTAGGTGTTCCACCAAAACAACGCTGTTTTGCAGAAGCACCGTCACTGTGTCCGGGCGTGGCGCCACCCAGATCGATCGTGATTGGTTTAAAGAAATGCAAACAGGCCAGAGAGTTTTTTTTTCCTCCATCCAAAGCTCTCTTCACACTGGACTAGTATTACCTGGGGACCTCATGTGATTTAGAAATTACCCCTGCACAGCATATCGTGCAGTGCATTCGCACAGGTTAAGTGAAGTCTGTATTTTACTCGAATTTACTGACATTATTCCCCAGGATATGATGTGAAGGCTCTGTCAAAACTTTCATCTATAATTGCCAACAGTCATTACGACCCCAAATCACTGAGATGCTGAGTCACACGGGACTAATATTATCACAGGACCTTTGTGTTTGGAGAAATATGGTTGGCAATTTGCGGTGGAATTTTTACTTGACAAATTACGGACATGGCAGATTCACAAAGGATTAAGATCAGAGACCTCAGCAATTATTACAAATTACTCGAGGTCCCCAGGTAATACTAGTCCAGTGTGAATAGCGCTAAAGAGTGAAAGCGCACTGGATCCAGACCTCACTCGGGTCTGTCTCCACAAGACTACAATTGGATAGAGACATCTGCTACTAATTCATATGACAGTCTATTTCTAAACTCTCCTTAAATAGCATTGTTGGCACACAAACAAATCACCAGTGGACCTCCATAATGGCAGCAAGCGTAGAATTGTGACTTCACAGCCTCTATGTGAAATTTAAAGCGGTGTGGTCCTTCTACTCATATGAAAAGATTGGATTAAATGCATTATGTCAACGTAGATGAATAAATGCGTGCACATGCATGTACACACTCTGTGTGTGTGTGTGTGTATATGTAGCTGCACGTTTGATAGATCTCTGGTCCAGCGGTGTGTGTGGTTTTTGTACCCATAGTTCACCTCCCTCATCTATAAGAAACAAACTGCAGCGGAGGCATTTGTGTTGAAGATCTGTTGAGTTGAGAGGCAGCGTGTGCCAACTGCTGAGCTCTGGTTTGGCAGCGGGCCCTGCTGGATGGCAAGTAAACAGGAGAGTGTGATAATTGATTTCTACTTCATCCTCTCTCTGGTTTGAGTGCAGCGTCCTGTCTGTTTCTGCATGCACTGCTGATGCACCGAAAAGCCTTATGAGGCGTCTACACGCTAATTCATTAAAGAAGGAAACAGGATTCAGATCCAAAGTGTAATCATTGGAGACTTTAAAAAAACAAAAAACATCCATGCTCCTTATTTCTTAGTAAATGAATTACACTTTTTATTTGCACTTTGAAATTGTGGATTTTCAAGGACTTTACTCCAAACCTGGGGCCGGATTCACAAAACCTTCTTAAGAAAAACTTAAGTGCTGCTTTCTTTAAGACAAACGTTAAGAAGGTTTGATATTCATGAATAAAGTTCTTGTGTTTTTTTCTTAACTCTTCGTATGTTTCTTCCTAATAAAAAAAACTTTTAAGAATAAATGAGATTCTTGAAAGCAAAGTTCTTAAATTTCTTCTCTAAAAGATGACCCTACCTGTCCTAAAATTGTTACGTTGAAAAGGTAAGCCTCTAAATTTGTTCATTTAAACACGTTTTAGACGATTCATTTGGATTTTCAGTCTCACTAGGTTTATCTAATAGCTTGTTCACATCGGGCGCAAATACATTAATCTACTCGCTTTATTTCGCTTAATAATCTCGCGAATTTGGACACTAGAATCTTCTGTTTTGATCGCTTCATTCATGTGATTACTCCCGTCACTTAGTTCAGATATTTCAAGTCATGCGATGAGTGAATTCGCATCATCGCGCCGCCCGACCAGAACTCGCGTCTAATCGTGTCTTTACATTGACTATATATGTATTTAATTCACGCAAATTAATTTATTTGTGCCCGGTGTGAACACGCTATTACACGTAGTTTAACATTTATAGTTAATTCACCTGCTTCGAATGTTATCACTGGACTGAATGGTCCTTATCTTTCTATATCAGTCCCATATTTCTAGGTCAGTAGGGGCCGTCTCCCCGAGCTAGAAGATCCAGAAGGCTCGTATCAGCGTATTGAATGGGGATGATAGCAGCCCCATTCAATGCAGGCTGATAAGTTTTTGAGATAAAAACACCTGCATTTCAGTGACTTTCTTTAGGTTTAGGCAATGAAAAGTGTCCTTAAGGTTAGAAAAAAACGTCATGGTGCATCCCGGTACATTGAGAAAAAAACACCCGCATTTCAGTGATGTCCCACTTGTTCCACCAGAGTTAAACAAACCATGGGTGGTCAGCATCTGTCACCTCGCGGCCTGTCTGTGCACGTCCCCGCCACTCATTCAGACCTCCTGGGTCTGTGCGGCCAGGGAGAGGAGAGGGGAAGAGTCAGTCTATGGCTTATAAAGGAAAATTGTGTGAACATTTGTCATAAATCGGGAGAAATGTACGCTGGACAGGATGCTGGGAGGACACCGGGAGATGGCAACAAAGAGAAAATCGTATGCTTCTCGCAATGTTAACGGAAGTAAAAAAGAATTTGTGTATCTGCCCCATGATTTGGATCCACTCAAAAATGTAATGGGTACATCCTTGGTGCATGCTACACCCTTTCCCAGTAAGATTCATGAAAATCAGACCAGTAGTTTTTCTGTAATCCTGCTGACAATCCAACAGACAGAACTGAAAACTGAACCTCCTTAGTGGAGTTAATAAAATCCCATTTAAACTAATTTTTTCAGAAAAAATAAAGACTTTTAAACTAATGACTTTCTACGGGAACCACATACAGTATGTCTTTGTATTAAATTTAATTACTTTCCTCAATTCTCATTGCTCCCTTGCGGCGACTTCTCAGCTCAGGTGACAGTTTGAACCTTCCTGCCAGCTCAAGGGCACTTTGTCAGTCTGTAATCTGAGGAGGAAGCGTTGATGGAGGCAGCGTGCTCCGTCTTGCCTCTGGTGTCAGTTTACATAGAAACAACAACAACAACAACACAAACCAGCTCGACTCCCGCTGAGGAAGTGAAAGTGTTCTGTAAGCTACATGTTGTAATTGTCTGGAGAGGCAGCGTTTACAGATACAGTCCAGACCGCCTCTCGGGGTTTCTGATGATTAGACGACACAAGCGAGAGAAAAAGATTTACTTTTGATAAAAACACAGGATGAGAAGGAGGAGGTAAAGCTGCAGGTAATCCTGATACTTTAATCATTTAGTCTGAATCAGATGTTTGAGCCGGGGGGCCGAGCATGACGGTGCTGATTACAGAACGGAGACGTAACAAGAGTTTAGATGGAACAGTCTGCTGGGTCGAAGCCCGGCAGCTTTCAACACCCAAACTGTCGACAACACGGCAGCCAGGTTTTATACGCCACCTATGCTCCATTGTCTCACACTTTTTTATCAGTTTACAGTGAAATTAATTTTGCATCCTAAAGCAGTTCTGTTCCAGGTTGAACATACAGTTACACATTATGAC
>JAOVVB010119700.1:0-12541 GCA_028570985.1 Heterobranchus longifilis
GTGTTCAGTTTGTGTGTGTGTGTGTGTGTGTGTGTGTGTGTGTGTGTTTTGCTGCTAGAGTCCTTAAGAGGTTTTTCAGGGAACTCTTATTGCCATAGCAACTTTGACATGTGCTTGTGTGTGTGAGCTGTCTGGCTGTGGAGTGTACATGTGGCTGTACTAGAGTGTGTTAATATGTGCAGACTTGGTGCCAGGGATGTTGCTGTGGTTTCAAAAGCATGTATGAGTGTGTGTTTCCACTATGAAGCTGGAGACTGTATTAGCAGACCTGCCTTATTGTACAATTCTTGAGTACAGTGTGTGATTTTTCTGTAGTGACTGTACGTAGTAGGAATCTAAACTTGGCTTGTAGGGTTTTGAAAAACCTGCCAGTTTTCTCAGACCAAAAATATAATACAATAGTTAATATAGTAGTTATATAATAGTTAATATAGTAAACTAAAGAATAGTTAGTTTACTATTCTTTGCTATGCCTTTAACCATTGCTCTTTAAAATAGTTTTTCTTGTTACCCCACACCCAAACGTGTGCCATAAGAACATGCAGTTGCCATTTTCTGTGTTTACAAAGTTGCTGAATAAAAGCTGAAGTTTCACGAGAGTCAGCTTTAAATGGTTTAGTTCACACGTACTTAGCCAGTCTTCTGACACGATATAATCCACCACGCTCCTTAAGATCACAAAACTCTGGATTTCTAGTAGTTCCCAGAATATCAAAGCCTTTAAGAGGCCAACCCTGCCAGGATCCTGAGGCATCCAGAGAAGGACCACCTGCAGCTGGATTTCACTTTGTGATGGTTTGGAGCTACACACGCTGCTCCTGAGCTCCAAATGATCCAGACCCATCTCTGCCCCCTGCACCTGTCTGACTCATCCTGGTGCCATGCTGGTGCCGAACTGGACTCCGTTTTAACTTAAATACATCTCCTGTTATATTGAACCTCCAGCTGCCTAACACATAGTATAACTGCAGATCAATCCCATCTGTTATTACCCAAATGAGGATGGGTTCCCTGTTGACATGAGGATAGAGCGTATATCGTCAGTGTGGTTTACTTATTTAGCAGTTTATTGACTAGCCTGGAAATTCCGTTGCATTAGAATAGTCTGGGAACCCACATTCACCACTGAACCACAGGGTTGAACAGGGTCATAGCAGCTGCTTTTGTGCTAATGAACATAACTACAGTAATGTCCACTGAACAGCGCAGCAAAGACAAAGTAGCAAAAAAAAAAATTCTTTTACTCATTTCTAATCCTTAAGCAGATGAAGAAGCACATTTGGTAACTGTATCAATGCCAGTATCAGTACCTAAAAAACAAAACAAATAAAAAAACATATGTGTAGAAAATAAGTATTTTTGCATGTTTTTTCTGCTTAAATCAGTCTTTAACTTCATCATTTTCTTTTCTTTCATATTTTTATACATACACATTTTGGAAACGTTATTAGCCTAGACAGGAGAGGAACCATATTGTACCTTCACTGACCTTGATTTTCATTTTAAAATAATTAAAAATAATCACAAAAATAAATAAAAAAGCTTTGTAAAACATCGTTAAATTTTGACATTTTTATTGACAGATTTTCCTATAAAGACTTTATTAAGATAACAGTTCTGACGTTCCCTTTTGAGGGGGATTTCAGTGCAGCGAGAGTGACGTCACTATCAGAGCAGGTCTTCATGTCTTGTGATGTTGTGAAGTGCCTCAGTGTGTCTTGTGATGGTTGGGTAAATAAAACGTCCCTTGAAAGAGAATCTGCCTTGGAAACTGCTTATGACATGACGTCCCACTTACACACACAAATATGAACACTTTTGGGTTATGAATGTACTTTTTCTATTCCAGCATGATTTCTTTTTTTATTAAAGAAAAATGCATAGATTCTTGTTTTAGCATTCTTTTATTGTCACTGCACTAAATACAAGTACCACATCAAATTAAATCTATTGTATGTATAGGTAGGTATAAGAAAATGTAATAAAATTTTTGAAAAACTGTGTTAATAACATACATGGGGTTGTTGATTAACTTTAGTGGACATGTGAAGTGTCCTCTCCTGGTTTGAGGAACCAGCACATTCTTAAGCTTTTATTTCTGCAAATTAAACAACCTCAAAGCCTGAGAAAGCAGGATTTACTTCTTGTTTTTTTTTCTTCCATGGTGGGAGAAATGCTCACCCAAGGAAACTACATCAGATTTAGACAAGGACCAGGAGGAATCAAAATGCTGTTTCTGTAGCTGCATGATGTGTTGTTCATTGGCAATGCATTGTGGGTGAGAAATGCTGTCCCTCACCCACAGAGAATAACAAAGTATTTGAAAATAAAATAATGTTAGGAAGCCAGGAAGTAGTAAAACCAAATAGGAGCAGGAATGATCCCTTGGTACTACTTGATTTTACTACTTCCTGACTTCTTGATGTCATTTTATTCCTAACGATTTTTATTCCTGATGTCATTTTATTCCATTTTATTCCTGACGATTTTTGCGCAACACTTGTTTTTTTAAGAAAATGAAAAATAGAATACACTGGCCTATCAGGCCATCAGGCCTATAACTATATGGTTCTTCTTGATTTCTTGATTTCAACTAACTGGTTATTTTCTCTTTCAAAAAAAAACAAAAAAAAACTTTCTTATAACCATCTCTGTGTTCCAATTGTTTAGTTAACATAGATCTACTGTAAATACAACAGGAGACCTACCCTATTGACAAGGCATACTTGTCTTTTGACAGAACCCAGAACCCAGAACTTGACTGGCCAGTCACTTTACCTTAAAAGCTAGCTTGGAGCTTTCCTTGATGTCTGACCGTGCGTATTCCAGCTTTGCATGCGGCTCCAGCTCCTTCACTTCTTCAGACATTGAGGGAAAGTTAAGATCTGCTCTTTACCTCTTTAAGTCTGTTTGCTGTTTTTCTATAAAACACCTCCATTTCAAGGTCAAAATATACAGTGCTAAGCTTAAAATATTCATAAGCCATGAATGATTGAAGCTGGCGACACCACTGATCACATTTAACTGATAATTGATAATAGACCGCTACAAATGATTTTAGATAAATAATTATGCATTATTATATTCAGTGCCTGTAGGGGTGCTAGAATTATCCCTAAAATTCTAAAATCTAAAATCACCTATAGTATAAGTAACGGGTTGTAGTAGATAATGAAATTTCTGTAGTGTTCTTACTGGAGTTTATCATTTAAAGTCTCGTAACTACTGAGAATAATGATTAGTCTTTATTGATGAGATGATGTCCGTTCCCAGTGAATGTGCTATTTCTAAAAGTAGTGATATCTTTCCTTCCTAATAAAGGTTCTGTGTGTGAAGTTTTGGTCGAATACCAATGAACGGTTTGGGAGGAAAAGTGTTATGACAACAGACGATGCTGATGCAAGATGACAGATACTGATGTGTCGCTTATACTCCTCAGGCAGGCAACACGAAACAGAAATAACCTGGGTGGCGTGATGGTTTAGTGGTTAGCGTTGTCACCTCATACCTCCAAGGTTGAAGACTTGAATCTCTGGTCTGGTGGGTTTTTTTTTTTCAGGTATTCTGGATTTCCTCCCACCTTCCAGAAATAATAATGTAGTTTTTCCATTAAATTTTCCAAATAATGTGGTGTTTCCAAATTGCCTTAAGTGAGTGTGTGCTTGTGCCCTGTAAGAGGTTGGCACCCCCATCTAGGGTTTACTCTGCCTTGTGCCCTGGGATGGTTATATAATTTATGTAACTTAAATGTTTCATCATCTAATCAGCAAATAGTTTCAGTTTTAATAGCCATGTCAAATTTAAGACATTAAATTTTAAATTTCTTTTTAAACTGACACATTCATTAGCAGTATTAACTTTTTTCCCCTGGTCACTGCACAGCAGCTGTTAGCGTGCCCAACAATCTATGCACACAGTCTGCATTTTAATGAAGCAGCTCCATTTGCATTTAAACACCAGGTGAAGGGTCTGAAAAATAGAGGGATAAAAGAGAAAAAGGCAAAAATGAGGAGGAGGTGTGTAAAGTCAAACAGTGAGAGCTCTCCATTGAACATGTAGATAAGTGCTGCTGCAAAAATGTGTGTGTGTGAGAGAGAGAGTTATGGTGGGTTTGTCATAGGTTGCATATATAATTTATTCCAATGATATCTATGTATCTAGAAAACTGGCATTGGTCATGATCCCTCTGCATCTCCCTGTGGTGTCCATCCTGTCCTACAACATACAGTATATAAGTTAAACATGGAGGATCTACAACTACTTCAAATACTCAGGCATCTTCTTTTCCCCTCTACATCCATCCTTCTGATGCTGTGATATCTTCACATCTTCTCTGATTCATGTGGAATCTTTGTTTTTATGAGACTTGGTGACTGAACATCACTTCCAGGGTTCTCCTCTGCCAAGTTAGATTAGCTTGACCGTTGGTATCTCATCAAGCAGGCCACATCTGACTTGTTCTGGTGCTTGTTCAGTTTTGCCCTAAGATTTGACTCCAAATTTCCTTTCCATCCATCTTTGTCATGTTCCCTCCACCACCTTCTTGCCCACATTGCTTGGATATACAAAAAAATACCCCAAACACACACAGTTGCCAAATCCTGCACCATTGGCTTAATCCGTTTATAATGAAGAGGCTTCTGTCAATGAAATGATGGGCAAAACTTTCCAAACCAGATTATAAGCAGCTGAACAAACATTAATCACGCACAAAAACTGCTGAGTTTATTTTCTTACACATTTACCTGAATTGACCCCCGTTTTGACTTTACTGATCCGCAACAGCACAAGCAGGTAACTAAGTAAGCCTTATTTAAAAGAGTCTGCCAATTAAGCCATCCATCCATCTGTCTTTTATCTTTCTTCTCTCTTTCTCTCTCTCTCTCTCTCTCTCTCTCTCTCTCATACACTCTGTTTAAGAACGTATCCACCCTGTTCCATTCCACAGGGGACAATAACAGCAGGGTGGGTGTTTCCTGCAGGATCCACAAAGACAAAACACACACACGCATTGAACTGAAATCTTAATGAGAGTTATTCTTTGACCCCATGTTATTGTAACTACACATGCACATGAATGGCCTACTCTGAATCAGTGCACAAGAGATTCGCTATTCACGATTTGTCAACTGATCTGAATTTCTTAGTACAACTAGCAACTTATTTACATAACTACATTACATTACTACAACCAGAGATGCAACAATTGCAGTTTTCTTCGCCAAATGCGTTTTCTGATCTTTTTCTGTGAAATATTCAGTTATCTGTTCGTAACAAAAATGCAAAAAAAAAAAATAAATATGCAAGGTTACAAGATCTCTTATTCAAACAAATCTCAAAATGTAAAAAAATGTGCTTCATGTTTCTGGACAGACATTTCTGCACAAATAAAGCAAAAAAGTTGACTGCTACTAACCAAAGAGGACACATGCTATCAAGTCATGTCACATGATTCCAGCTGACCGCTTCATTTCAATGCATGGTTAGGGGGCAGGAGGGAAACACTATTAGCATGTTCTTGCAGACCATCATGGCTGGTGTTGCTATGAATGAGAGCATGGCCATCTGCTCCCTACGTTCTCAGCCACAGATGGCCATAGCATCGTCTCGAATACTTGCAATATCCAGATGTTATGACGAACACTTTTCTGTTTTGTGTTTATAAAATTACCTGGCACTGAATCAGATATATCTCAGTCATCACCGATCAAGCTGAAAACTCGATTCCAGTTGATCGGTGCATCTTTATTATCAACAGGCCAGTTTACACCACTGTGACTATTATGTGTGTAAACTGGATTGATTTGGTTTGCTGGTTTACCTTTTAGAAAATGAAGAGAAATTGCCATTAGCATTGCTAGCAATCTATTAGATGCTCTAATAGAGATATGATTTGGAAACCTAGTGACCCTGTGCTCATGGAAAAAAGTCTTAATGCTAAGTTGAAAAAACAACTTAGAATTATTATTATTTTTGATGTATCCAGCATGGTTTGACTTTTTTTTCGATGGTAGCTGATTCTCTGCCTCCCCACACTTCCTCTGGATAAAATCCACCATTGAAAATCAGTATCTTTTAGATTATTGGCAGCATTTTTTTTGTATTCCATGTGAAGCAGGTTCGGATGTGTTCTCTGTGCTGGAGTTATATAACAGCCCCACAGTCGCGTTAGCTCCCTAAAGCTTTTCCTCAAACGCCTCTCTTCTTTCACCGAGGAATATGTGTATAAATACACTCACAGCTCATCACACATGTTCATTTCCTGATTTCCACAATGCTTTTTCTAAAACTCTAGATTACAGTCTGAGTCCTACAACATACACTTTAGAGTTACACTGAGAACTAAGATGGATATTTGTACAAACAGCTGTTTACAGTATGTTGCCCATAATGAGTGATGGCTATGAGTGATGAGTTGGTTTACAAATTTGACATTCATCAACAATTTTGTAGTAAAATATAGAGTCAAGTTAGATTATATTGGAAGGCATATACATTCAGAGTATTTTATTATTCACTACTGAGTAGGCCACAACAGTACAACAGGGTATAATGGGGTATCCAACCACACTTTCAAGCTTTCTCAATGACCCTTATGTGAGGAGAATGACCTCTGTAAGGACAAACATTTGGGATACAGTCCAAGTCAGTCACTTTCCTTGCTCGCCTTCCTCCTTGGATCTTGGCATAAACAGTCCTTGTGTTCGGAATGTAATCACTTTTGGCTGTCTGCCCTCGAGGTCAGCTGGTTCAAGCCACTTTTATCCAGTCATGTGGTCTGAAAATGCTGAAACAAGATTAAACACACAATCTCGCACAGAAATCATCAATACATCCAAAATCATAATAAAGGACTGTGGCATTGATGATATGCCTTAAATACATTCTTGTTGTTCTTTTGGTAAAACTCCAACAGATCTAAACAAATCCAAACCTCCAATTATTCTGCTTCTTCTGTCTAGAGGAACTACATTATGGTTCTAATAATGATGTCACAATTTAGCAAGTGAGGCACCTACTACTCTTCAAGAACTCTTGAGAAACTTTTGTTTTTCTAAGGTAGTGGCTTAAAAAGCTCTTAAAAAAGGATCTGTTCAGGCATTACAAGAAGTTTACTACACAGGACATTAAATGTTTTCTCATTATTTTTAAAACTCAAGAACGTCTTAGCGAAAATCCTCACTGTTATTCACTGAGTAATTTATTTCTATAGATATTGAGAGATCAACACTCCGAATAAATGATGCTCATATGAAATAATTTATGAGAAAACAATCTAAATGTTCTTAAAACCTTACTTCCTCTGGATAGCCACACAGTGCCCAAGGCATAATCTCGACTTTGGGGCATATGTGAATTTGTTGTACATGTTGAAGAAAATTCTGAAACAAAAAATGTATTAGCACCCAGAGAGCACTCCTTTGTTGGCCGTCAGCAAAATTTTGGTAACCTTTTGTCAGGCAAAACCTTGGGCACACAGCAGTGCATAGGTTGGGCCCGTGTTGGCATCAGTGGTCGGCCCAACATCATCAACATCATCCATTGGCCCACTGTTGGTGGGGCCAAAAATAGGTTGGCAGAACATTGAAAATTGGAAATTAAATTATATTGCTTTAGCTTTGTGTAACAGGCTGTCTCTATGCTGCCATCACATCAAGAGCTCATGAATAACATTGAAATACTTTTATCTCTAACTCAGTGGATACCGCCATTGGCAGAATGTTGGTCCAACAATGTCGCCTGTGTTGCTCCTATTCCCCTGAAAGGCGGTGACACTTCTCTGTGTTCAATCTAATGGCTGACCAATGCTGTCAGTGTCTGCGCATGTCAGGAAGTATCATCACTTTCCATGTGTGAACAACGCGTACAATGACAGACATAGCTTTTTTTGAGGATTGCTAGCTATATGTGAGTATAATTCTGTTTTATAAATATTGCCTATAGAACTATGAATATTTAGTGATCCACGATGCCTAAATAATTTGTAAGAAAATGCAATGCATTGAGAGAATGAGACAGAGAAACAACAACTTGCCTATTATCGCTAATGCATGCTAGTGTTGAAAACAAACACTTTGTATGCTACCAAAAGACTTTTAACAATGTTACTGGAAATATATGCCCTATTATCATAAATTATATCTCAATAGATTCGCTATGATGTCAGCTAAAGGTGATAACGTGTAGTTATTCAAGACACCCCAATTTTTTTATTTGATTTTCTTATGTTTAAAACTATATTGTAAACATCAGTTTAAACTGAACTCTAATTTCCAACTTTGCCATTATCTTCTGAACCAACATTGGGCCAACCTTGTGATTTATCTACTGAACCAACGCTGCACCAACATTGGCCCACCTTGCCATTATTTACTGAACCAACGTTGGACAAAATGACATTGGGCTAACTACTGATGCCAACATGTATGCACTGCCGTTGGCCCAGTATTGGCCCTTTAGCAGTGTGCTATCTGGGCAGTTAACTTTAGCTCTTACACCTTGCTTACTATTGTGTCTTAGCAGCTGATATGTACAACCTCAAACAAACATCAAGTTAATCAACCACAAATGTAGATGTGTTTTATTGGGATTTTATATGATAGACCAACACAAAGTGGCACATAATTGTGAAGTGGAAGGAAAATGATAAATGATTTTCAATTTTTTTTTACAAATAAAAATCTGAAAAATGAGCTGTCCCTTTATATTCAGCCGCGTTTACTCTGACAACCCGTGTGGAACTGCAAACAGGATAATGGATCTCTTAAAATGCTGCATACATGTGGTCATGACCTTCTGTCTAATCACTTGATAAGTGTGTCTGCTGTGAAAATAATTAAATACAACAAAAAACAGATCATTGCGGAATCAGATACTTGCCTTTCCCAAGAACTGTGGGTGTGATGCTAATTTAATTAAGCTGTGATTAAGCCGTAAACCAGCTCGAGCATAAAACACCGCTTCCTCAATTTGGAGTGTTGCCCACAGGAAATATCTAGAGGTTCCTAGTGAGGTTCCAATTCATGAAATTGCTTTGTGAAATAAGCTTTCTGATGAAGCTTTACGTTCTGATGCTAAATGAACCAAGGCATTTCGCTAACTCTGTGTTCCAGCTCATAAGTCAGCCTATGTTGGAAATTTATGGCTTACAAATGGCACGCACAAGACAGCCACTTCGAATGCAGAGATGAAAAGAGCTCTGATTGCGATTAGCGATCGCTGGACTCTGGTTAACCAGTTTTCAGAATGTCTTTCTGATAAAACAAGAATCAACATGAATAAACACATGAACAACATAAAACTTTCTCAATGTGGGTTTTATTTATTGACACTAAACTCATCGATCTGTTAAAAATGCCTGAGTACATTGCCGTTACATGCAAGGCCAACCAATCTTACACCATGAACATGCCAATTATGCTGTGTTTAAGTGGAACTAACAAGCACAATAAGAACATTGTTGCTAGGCAACTGGAAAATAAGTGCTCCAACCTTTAGCTAGATGACGACTGAACGTAACAATTGACCTAGATAGCACTTAGCATTTAGGTTCTTTATGTGAAAAAGTGAAAGACTCAGTGACCATGAAAAAGACACCAAGTGGTTTGGATGTCAACATTATCCTCAAATTTTTTGAACAATGTAAAGGTAAATAGTGGATACAGTATGAGATTAAACTAGAGATTTTGGACACCTTGAAAACCTAATATACTGGTCCCACAATCGAAATCAAGCTACCCTTTGCCATAGCATTTTAAAGGCCACTCTTAAAAAATGCTGAAACATCCATTCAGCCCTTAGGGGCCCAAAGAATCTTTTCTCTTACTTGGAAAACCTTGGATTAAACTATCTAGAACATCAACATTTGCTTCAGATTCTGAGGCCTGGATGCTACCATGTCCTGCAAATGGAGTTTACGGTCAAAGTGTATGGTCCAGTGTTTCGGCAGCCCCTACTTCTGCTTGTCATATGCACCATCACCTGTCATGCCACTACCTGTGCTAACACCCGTAAATACACAAACAACGGCCACCGCCCACCAGCCCTCGATATATTTATATAGATTCTCAGCATTCTTAACATTTACCCTAGATTTGCTAGAACATCATTGGCAACTGAAAAATCAGTGCTCTTGATAACTAATCACTAGGACTAACAATCGACCTAGCTAGCACTTGGCTGTCAGATCTTGTACACTAGACACCCCTTTTAATTCCACGGTCTTTCCTTATTTACATTTAATTTTGCATTGTCAAACATTGCTGAAGGTGTCCAAAATATGCAATAATCTCCTTTGACCAGTTGATATTGAGCTGTGTCTGCTACTTATGCTCTGTAAAGCCGTCATAATGGCTCTAATATGTGATTTGTTAATTGATGATTTTTGAGGCTCGTAACTCTAAATGGGCGGCATGGTGGTGTAGTGGTTAGCACTGTCGCCTTGCACCTCCAGGGTCCGGGTTCGATTCCCGGCCAGGCTCGATTCCCGGTTCTGTGTGCATGGAGTTTGCATGTTCTCCCCATGTTTGGCGGGTTTCCTCTGGGTACTCTGGTTTCCTCCCACAGTCCAAAGACATGTAGATTAGGCTAAGTGGCGTTCCCAAACTGCCCGTTGTGTGTGTGTGTGTGTGTGCCCTGCGATGGATTGGCACCCTGTCCAGGATGTACCCCACCTCGTGCCCTAAGCCTCCTGGGATAGGCTCCAGGTCCCTCCGACCCTACAGTTTGAATACAGTTAAAAATGTTTGGATAAAGCAATATAGAAGATGAGTGAGTGAGAGTGAGTAACTCTAAATGAACTTCTCCTCTGCAGCAGAGGTAAGTTTTGGTCTTCCTGGGATGGTTTTCATGAGAGCCAGTTTCATCATGGTGCTTGATGGGTTTTGCAAATGCACCTGAAAATCCTGTTCTTGCAAGAACTGTTCCAGAACAGCTGACCTTTGTGTCTGACTGACTGTTGTTGTTGTTACTTAATTACCTAATGCCATACGTGTTATTTCATAGTTTTGAAAAAAAGGATTGTATTGTTGTACAATTTAGAAATTAAATCCAAACTTGTGTCCAATATAGACAAACACAAAGGTTATCAGAGCCACAGATTGAAGAGATGATGAGATCTTTTTTTCCACTTCTCTTGGTCAAGGTGTCTATCATTTAAGTTGTTTTTTTTCTTTGTCCAGAAGCAAAGTACAGTATGTTTATATTGTGCATTAAGTGATTATATATTTAACAATTGTGAATTATTCTAGATTTTTGATAACCACTTTTTCTGTTTCTTTTTGATGGGCTTTTATTTCTTATAGAAGGACGAGTGGCTTGGAGGTTATTAAACTGTAAGTAATTACTGATCTGCTGCTAAGAGCTTCATGCCTGAACCTTTTCTTCTGAACAGGTCACGCTTGGCTTTGTGAAACAAACCTTAAACATATTAAATTTGTTTAAAATTACAAAGGATAATTATGGAATCATTCAATGTTGAGAAAAAAGAATTATGGAATAATCAGGGGGAAAAGGATCACAATTACTGTGATTAATAATTGTTGCTGCTTTTTCAGGGCTTTATCCATCCGTTTGTCCAGTTTCCTTTGACCGTTATCCTGTGTATGTTTGCAGGGCGCTTGGCACCTATCTCAGGGCACAAGGGGATAGACAGTCAGAATGGGGGCCTAATTCCTTGAGGGCACAAGCTACAAACACACACACACAATCATACACTATGGGCAACTGAAAATCACCAATCAGCCTACAGCGCATGTCTTTGGACTGTGGGGGAAACCAGAGTACCTGAAGGAAACTACAAAGTACAAGAGAAAATGCACATTGGCCGGAGGAAAGATTCATTCCCCCAACCAAGGTGGTTTGAGGTAATGATGCTAAGTGCTGAGTGGGATTGTCTTCACTATGAAAAACTATGCTATACATCAAGGCAGTTCCAACTTTCTCAAATAGCAGGTGACAAATCAATTTTGCAATATCCGATAAGATTTATAATAAGATTAAGATCCAGACCGTTTACTGGCTATGTCATTGAGTTAATGTGTCTCTCCTGAAAAAAAGCTTTAACAAACTTTACTCTGTGGCAAGATGCATTATCATTCTTTAAAATAACTAGCTATAAAGCCTGTATTTCATTGATGGAATGAGAAAAGTGAGCAAAATTTCAGTGTACTTCTGTGCATTGACTGTCGAGATAATTATTGCTATCGCTCCTGGTTTTTTACCTGACGTGCAACCTCATATCATAAATAAGTGGGGAAATTAGAGATATCCTTTTATACCTCCTGGTATAAAAAAAAGTCTCCATTTCAGTAGGGTCAAATTATCAGTAAGCATCAAGCCAAGAAAACGCTCTCACTCACTCATTATCTATACCGCTTTATCCTGTTTTCAGGGTCGCGGGGTGCCTGGAGCCTATCCCAGGAGACTTAGGGCATGAGGCAGGGTAGACCCTGGACAGGGAGTCAATCCATCACAGGGCACACACACATACACACTCACACACTACGGGCATTTTGGGAACGCCAATTAGCCTAACCTGCAT